>BJCO01365060.1:0-13877 GCA_018326465.1 Flaveria floridana
AATAAATGTTTAATGCTTAAAAGAATAAAAAAAAATAAAAGCAATATGTCACGGTTTGGCCAAACCGTGACATATAGCCCCCCCTGCACACAATCAATTCCCCTCATAATTACATACCCAATCATTGACTACGGATCCCAAGATCTAACTGTCACGGTTAGGGTAAACCGTGACAGCTAAGTCTCACACCTGACCTAGCTGTCACGGGGAGGCCTAACCGTGACAACGGATCCCCAGATCTAACTCTCACGGTTAGGTTGAACCGTGACCGCTATATCTCACACCTGACCGAGCAGTGACGAGGAGACCTAACCGTGACCGCTTGTGTCGGTTTTCTCCAGGAAAAGCATGGTGCGTCTAAAATTTCCGTAAATTTATTGCTTCGCCTTTACTTTTATGATTTATTTAAATCAAAGGGGTCCCTCCTTTCAGAAATAGAAGATAAAACATCTGTGACAATCTGTGTTTTCAGGTTAACCTCACTCAATTAACTTAACCTCTCTACGTTATCTTGCGATCATTAAATAGTAATTGTTGTTATAAATAAATAATTGTTATTATTCCTTTTAAACCAAATAAAAATCTTAGAATGCAAGTAAGTTATAATTGAAGGGGCTAGAGTATAATTGCAAAAAAACTAAATAATAATTTAAAACTATTTAATCTAGCATACCCCTCATCCCACGTAACCCTAATCACCCACTTTTTCAATTCCCATCTCCCTCTCGGTTTCTCTTCAAACCACCCGAACTCTTTTCTTGTGCAACCCTAATCGCTAGAATTTCCACCATCGTTGACGACATACTTGTCACCATTCCCAACGGCTGATTCCACCTACAGTCGTGAACCGTTGTGAATCCATCGTCAAACACCATCGTCGTTTTACCGCTAGAACGTCGATTTGGTTAAGCTTCGCAACCGAAAACCGGTTTCTTAGCGTTCGGTAGTCTCAGTTCGGAGTAGAGCAACTCTAGCAAAACCCATCCTCTTTGTCTCCGCATCCTGTTCGATACGAGCTTCCCGTTAGTTTTCGCGTTTGTTCGTCATTGTTTCGTTTCGGTAATCAACCATGTTTTTGTTTCCATGATCGCTTTTGTCCTGCATATATGAATGTATGCATTTATGTGTGTGCTTGAATACGATGCTTATATATGCATATATCATTTTATTGCAGGTTGTATAGTGGTGTGTTAGTGCCGAATGGGTGGCTATGTGTGTGTGTGTTTCTGTGAAGTTACGTGAAGGTGATGAAGGTGATGTGGTATGGGTGTTTATGCATGCTAGAGTGTGTATTGGGTGTGTGTGATTTTTATGTGTATTTTTCTCCCTGCCATGCGTATGTGTCCTGTGTGTGTGTTTTATGTCTATGTATGTTGGGTAGTGCTTACGTATGATGATGACTTATGGTGTGGTTTAAGGTTTGAATTGGGTGGCGTATGGATTATGTATGAGGTGCATATGTGTGTTTTATGTCAAGTATACATGTGTCTGCCATGCATGTGTGTTTTGTTATTAAACATAATATACAATATACATTATAATATACATCATATATAGTGGGTGTGATGATGTGTACGGGTCATGCATTGTGAATGTGCTCTCCCCTGCAGCGGGTATGGTGTTAAGTATGGGTTTAAATGAGTGACAAATAAGAATATTTTGTTATTATTATGTGTATGGTGATTAAACACCTTAGTCACATCATATATGTGCCTAGTATAAGTGGGGAAACATATTGTGTATAATATACATTATAAATGTGTTCATCGTTTGGGTCGTTACACGTTTGTGATGTGTAGATGACGTATTACTAACGTGTGGATTTTATTATAAAAGTGTCGGTTAACTAAAGTGTACTAGTACACGTGAAATTTGGGTTTTATGCATTCGAGATGAATTGGTGTTGCGTGTGTTTGTGTGTGAATGGGAATATCGATAACCGATACCGTAACCGAACCGTAATCGCGAACCATACCATTCTTTTCCTAATAATTAATTCCTTTACTAATATTTAATCTCAATTAAATATTAAATAAAAATACAGGTTAATCGACCCTCTAATCTTTGTGTTAGCTTTTACTCTTTGCTGTGCTACTAAGGTGAGTTCTCAGCCCCGCTTTACTTATTTTATTGGGGTGAAAGAAATATGTGTTCAAACTCATTTTTATTGATCAGTATTACTGTAATTTCACTTGTTTACTAGTGTTATAGCAATCAAGTCCTCATACTCGAACCGTTAATGTACGTATTATAGCGAGGTAATTCTGAGTAGATCTACTAGGTTTGACAAACCCCACCCGGGCTAGTCGCGCTAACACAACGTTCGTCAAACGGGTGTTTAATTGACCTAATTTCTGTTGCTGTGACCTGGTATTCACATCTGAGGCGTTCATTTACATTGTCAGCTTCGGTTGTAAATTTCATACACTTAGTAACCGGTTAAGTAGACTAACTATCTACTGATATTATATTGTTTACTGTATCTATTTACTTTATGTGCTGTTTATCAAAACCTGTAAACTCACCAACCTTGTGTTGACACTTAGCATGTTTTTTTAGGTTCTTAAGCGAGCACATTATCGCTCCGAATACATTTATATTTCTATCAACTTATACTTTATTTGGTTTTACGCGTGTCGCACCATTTGAATTATAAACAAATACACTTTCGCAATTTCTATCATGTTTTCTTGTTTAACTCTGATTTGGAAACTTTAATGTTAACGAGTAATTATGTTTTATAAACGTCGTGTCATTTGGTGTAACTAATGTCTGAGATCCTAGTATGTCACGCATCTGAAGGTATTACCCCGTTTGTGGAAATTGAGGGTGTGACAGATTGGTATCAGAGCCAATGGTTATAGCGAACTAAATGAACTTTTACATCTCATTTGCATTGCATTTTAGACTATAGCTAGATTTGCATTCGTTACACACACATAGATTATTAAGTTATACTTGCTTGCTTTGCTTGCTTGAGAACTGTTTGCTTTGACATATTCCTGTGAGCATTTGACTACAGGGATGGTGTCTTCATCTTCTTATGTTATGTCTAAGGGAAAAGGCCAGTTCGTCTTGATCCCCCGTCGTTACCACCATGTTCATTAGCGCGGGTGACTTCGAGTACTATGAGTCACGAGAAGGTTAATTACGATCAATGATTTACCGTACATTTTTACATTATACATGTTGAAATCGGATACATTACCATTGGTACCTAAATTGGATGGTTCATCGGGAGCATGTCCTACCTTCTATTGAATGCTCTCTCCAATGAGAGCTATTTCTGTCATACTTTCTTTACCTACTTTACCACTTCTCTTCCTTATCCTATGGAGCAAGAAATAGCTACACTAATGGTTATCATAGACATTGGTAGATAACTTATCAGGGTTTACTTACGATAATACTATCTTACGCATATAACCTGAGAAAATTGACTGTTTCATACCCAAGTGAATATTTCCTCAATCGATTCTTTCGTACAACCATGGTTAATCAACCATTGGTTTAAAAAAATGTATTTGATACCTCTATCATTGATAACACTTTGTACTTGACAAGGTATGTTACTTCGGGTGGGAGGAACAAGGGTGACCATGCAAAGGAAATTACTATCACTGGTGCACACGTAATTGTAATTTGTCATGCATGAGAAGCCTTGCGAACCCTGTCGGATGATAACGGTCATAGTCAGTACAAACTTTCATTTCTATACTTTGGGGACACGAGAGTTTCAATCCATATAAAACTTCACTAATAATATGGAAGCAATCATTCATCTCCACTCGTATGAAAGTTTTCATCTATCTAGAGCCTTAATGGGATTTGCATATAGTCCCAGTGTAAGGCCCCGTTCCTGGGCACATCACAGTTGGTCATTCATAACACTAAACATACATAATAACATAATACATTTCATAAAAGAAAACATTACAGTGGAAGTCATTGACCAAAAACCATTCATTTTATTAATAATTACTATTGTTATGCAATACAACGTTGCTCAAACTACAAAAGAAAATTTTCATTGATTGATGCCAATCTTGCCCTGCCGAGTAGCCTCCCCGCGCGCCATCCTCAGCAACTATTACCTGCCAACTGAAAATGCATAAAAGTCAGCGTTGTTAAGTGAATTCTAGTTATAATATATAAAAATACCTTACACCTTTCGTACATAAAATACTCTTTTCATATAAAGGCTTTCTTTACTTTCACACATGTTTATTCGTTATCTCACGTATTCGTTCGTTTTATACTTTATCCTTTCATCCGTTATCGTTCGTTTCATACTTTATCCTTATCTTTTGTTATCGTTTGTTTCATACTTTATCATTCATACTCATTACTTCGCTCGTTTCGTACTGATTCTAGATCTTGTCAGGCTTTTCCCCCATCATGGTCCGAAACCACCATTCCGAGCACAAAGCTCCATTACTAACTAGCACGAAGCACATGGCTCGAAGCCACTATTCCGGGCACGAAGCCTCATTTCTATCTGGCACAAAGCCTGGGGTCGAATGACAAGGATCCCGTTTCGTACTATGGATTCGGTCACCAAGACTGATCCCCTGTGTGTGAACCCTCATGGGTTTGCCAAAATCGCACGTTATTATACACACAGTTGAGCTAACAACTCTCAAAGAGTTGTGATCCTCTTTTTTTCTGCTTGCAAGCCTTTACTTTCTTTCATTACATTTCACTTCTCATCTTGGTTATCTTTCACTTCGTTATGTTATACTTTACATTCATTCATACGTACATCATATCACGTAAAGTCACAACATAATACTTAACGTGTATTATATATCATGATATATACGTTTTGAAAATTATTAAAAAATAACACTTTATACTCATATACATATCACACATTCATTATCACATCATACATATTCTAAGCATAAACCCTCATATTTTCATGCTTAGAATAGTCCAAAATAGTTCACATGTCAAACTAGGGTCAAACCCTAAAATTCTGTTTTTCTCAAAATTTCAGAAAATTTTCTAAGTGTTGGGCGCATGGACACTATTTAGGTGCATCAGGACTATTTGGGTGTTTCTCAACTATGCAAGTGCATGAGCCTACACTTAACCATTTCAACACTTAGGCGCATGAGCCTCTTGGGCGCATGGACACTATTCAGACGCATCAGTCTTTACTTAAAATGTTCTAAGACAAATCTAAGCGCATGGGTTACTGTTTGGGGCCATCATCTCACATTTAGACTTTTAAGCCTATTGTGTGGGCGCATGACCTTACCTAAAAACATTTCTAAGGCAAAAAACTAGGCGCATGGGCCCTATTTGGGCGCATGAGCACCTACTTATATATTTCTAAGTTGTTTTTGATCCCAAACATCATCATAACCTGTCCTAAGCTTGTTACGCCCATTCCAAACCTCAAACAAGCATTTACAACTATAGACATCAACATACAACATACATACATACGGCTATATACATAACAGTTGTAAAAAAATGATTTTTGCATACATTTTCAGACCCAAAACTTTTAAAACAAGAGAAAACCGAGGTCTAGAAACTCACCTTAGCTGCTTTCAAGCTTAAACTCTCCCACTTGAACTTTGCAGATGTTTCTAACACCTAAACACTTCCAAAACCACAAACCTGAACACTTGCATACATATGAGAACATGTATAAACTGGCTACATGGTCTAAAACCCATAAAAACTAACCCAATTGCACTAAATTTACTCACCTTAGATGAATTCAGTTGTTTCTCTCCCTAGAAACGAAGTTTTGCTGCTTTCTCTCTCTAAAATATCGAACAGTGGTGTAGGAGGGTAGTGTGGACGGCCATACCATCTTTTAAACAAAATAATAATATTATTATTTTGTCCTATTTACACTTAGCCCCCTTTACTTTGGCTTCCTTTCCTTTTCTTACAAAATGTTTTTCTTTCCTTCTCTTATTTCTTTTCCTTTCTTTTATTTGACAAAGTTTTCCGGGTGTTACAAGTCCACCCCCTTAAAGAGGTTTCATCCCCGAAACTCATCATTCCTTACATAACTGTGGGTAATGTTGTCTCATCTCTTCTTCAGTCTCCCACGTAGACTCCGAACCCTTCCTATGCTTCCACTGCACATGTACCAGTGGAACCACTTTATTCCTCAACCTCTTTTCTTTTCGATCGATGATTGCCACTGGTTGATCTACATAATTGAGCCATTCATCCACTTTGATATCATCCAATGGTACAATCATATCTTCATCAGCTAAGCACATCCTCAGATGAGATACATGGAATATCGGATGTATTCCACTTAACTCCTTTGGCAATTCCAACTGATAGGCCACCTCTCCTACACGTACGATGATTTGGAAAGGTGTTATATACCTCGGGCTTAGCTTGCCCCTCTTCCAGAACTAAATGATTCCTTTCTAAGGTGAGACCTTCAACATAACTTGGCAACCTACTATGAATTCGATCGGTCTACGCCTCTTATCGGCGTAAGACTTTTATCTATCTTTTGCCGCTTTCATGAAGGCCTTGATTTTCTCCAACTTTTCAGTTGTGGCCTCGATCACCTCAAGGTTTCCTAGCTCTTTCTACCCAATATCATCCCAACATACGGGTGTCCTACACCTCCTACTGTATAACATCTCGTAAGGCGACATACCAATACTGGCATGATAACTATTGTTGTACGAGAATTTTGCTAACGGTAAGTAATCATCCCAACTCCCTCCGAAGTCGATCACGCATGCTCGGAGTATATCCTCGAGCGTCTGGATTGTCCTCTCAGACTGACCATCTGTCTGAGGATGATAGGCGGTGCTAATATGTAGTCTCGTCCCCATCGCATCATGAAACCGCTTCTAAAACTTCGATGTGAATCGGGTGTCTCGATCCGACATAATAGACACTGGCACACCATGACGAGCTACAATATCCTTGATAAATAGTTCCGCCAACCTCTTGGATGAATACGTCTCGCGGATCGGCAGGAAGTGAGCACTCTTCGTTAGTCGATCAACTATCATCCAAATGGTATCACACCCCCTCACCTTATGAGGTAGCTTAGTAATAAAATCCATGGTGATGTGCTCCCATTTCCACTCGGGTATATCCAATGCTTGGATCTTCCCGTATGGCTTTTGGTGTTCCGCCTTCACTTGTAAACAAGTAAGGCACTTACTCACATACTCCGCCACATCACGCTTCATACCCAGCCACCAATAATCTTTCTTCATATCTTGATACATCTTCGTGGCACCGGGATGAATTGAGTATCGAGTCTTATGAGCTTCTTCCATAATCCTTCCCCTTAGATCTCCGTAACGAGGAATCCACATCCGTCCGAAGCGGGCTCTTACTCGTGAGTGTTTTCTCTCAACTCCGCGACTAGACCTCTTATTCTTTCGAAGTTAAGGCGATCTTCTTTCAACGCCTCATCTTGAAATTCCTTCACCTGTGTCATCACATCAGCGGTCATAACCAACTGATAAGCCTTCATCTGAGTCGGCTCGGGTCTCTTCTATCGGCTAAGGGCATCGGCCACACCATTGGCCATACCTGGATGGTAATGGATCTCATAATCATAATCCTTAATGAGCTCTAACCACCTCCTCTGTCTCATGTTGAGATCCTTTTGTTCAAATAACTACTTTAAGCTCTTGTGGTCCGTGAAGATGGTGCACTTCGTCTCGTATAAGTAGTGCCTCCAAATCTTCAATGCAAAGACCACCTCCGCAAGCTCTAAGTCATGAGTAGGGTAGTTGACTTCGTGGGTTTTCATCTGTCGGGACGCGTAGGCTATTACCCTTCCACGTTGCATTAACACGCAACCTAGTCTTGAATAAGAAGCATCCGAATATACCACTAAGTTTTCACTCCTCTCGGGTAATATCAAGATAGGAGCTTTAGTTAATATTGTCTTTAAGTCCTTAAAAGCACACTCCTGTTCCCGACCCCATACAAATTTCACATCCTTGCGAGTCAATTTAGTCAAAGGTGAGGTTATCTTAGAAAAGTCCTAGATGAATCTCCTGTAATAACCCGCCAGACCAAAGAAACTACGAATCTCGGATGGCGTCCTTGGAGGCTTCCATTGCATCACCACCTCAACCTTTGTTGGGTCCACCATAATTCCTTCAGCATTCACCACGTGACCAAGAAATTGAACTTTGCGCAACCAGAAAGCACACTTAGAGAATTTGGCATACTTCTCTATTCTAAGTGTCTCTAGCACTTCGCGTATGTGGCCGGCATGTTCTTCCTCACTTCTCGAATAAATCAGGATATCATCAATAAACACATTCACTAATTTATCTAACATGGTTCGACACACTCGATTCATCAAATCCATAAAGGCAGCTGGTGCGTTAGTTAAGCCAAAAGACATAACGAGAAACTCGTAGTGTCCATAACGCATACGAAAAGCTGTCTTAGGAATGTCTTGCTCCTTTACTTTTAATTGATGATTGCCAGATCAGAGGTCTATCCTCAAGAACCAACTGGTACCTTGGAGCTGATCAAACAAGTCATTAATCCTTAGTACGGATACCGATTCTTCACCGTTAACTTATTCAACTCTCGGTAGTCGATGCACATCCACATACTACCTTCTTTTTTCTTTACAAACAAGACCAGAGCACCCCGTGGAGAGATACTAGGTCAAATGAATCCTTTATCCATTAACTCGTGTAATTGATCCATGAGTTCCTTCATCTCAGTTGGGGCTAATCGATACGGTGCTTTGGCAACGGGTTGAGCACCGGGTATCAGATCAATCTGGAACTCAATCTCTTGATCTAGTGGCATGCTTGGTAAGCCATCTGGGAACACATCTGGGAAGTCACATACCACTGATACATCCAACAATTATGGTACCAACACATCCACATCTTTCACATAGGCCATATAGGCACTACATCCACATCTCATACACTTTTCTGCCACCATCATCGAAATCACCTTCAGAATCGTAGTGACACGATCACCGTAGACCGTCACCAAACTTCCATCGAGCGCAACTAGTCTAATCATCTTCTTGCGACACACGATGTTTGCTTCATAGGTAGTTAGCCAATCCATCCATAGTACTACATCAAATCCACCTAGGGGCATCATATGTAACTTAGCAGAAAACCTATGACTTTCTAGTTCTATGGCACAGTCCTCTATCATATCAGTAATTCTAGTGGACTTACCAATAGCAATTTCTGCATCAAATGGCTCATTAATACTTCTACTACTAACAGATAACTTATTACAGAAAGCAGTAGAAATAAAACTCTTACTAGCACCAGAATCAAATAACACAAAAGGCACAAGTTTGGTTTACTAGAAACATACCTGTCACGACATTGGGATCCTCTCTGGCCTCCTCCCGCGTCATCGTGAAGGCTCTAGCACTCGCCCTCTGTCCTCCTTCCTCTGGCTTCTTCTTCATTCCAGAACTCTCGGCCCGTGGCTTCTTGCAGTCCCTGCTTACGTGGCCTTCCTCTCCGTAGTTATAACACCGTATAAGTCAACACACATTCGCCATATGATCGGGCTTCCCACACTTGAAGCACACATTCATTCCCCACTTGCACTCACCAACATGCTCTCTTACATATTTAGCATACTTATTTATCCCCGAACTTGATGACCCCACTCTACGGTCATCCGCTTTCATCCTTTTGTCATTTGGTGTGAAACCGCCACGTCCAAACCTCTTCCCGTTCCAGTTTCTATCACCACCACCTGCTTTCTTCAACTAAACCACTGTCACTTCTCTCTCATTATACAACCTCCCAGCCAAATCCATTTCCGACCTGAAAGTGCTTGGTCGGGCAGTAATCAAGTGCCTACGAACATCGGCTGACAATCCTTGAATGTAATTCCTGATCTTCTTTGATACATACATCACTTGATCTGGTACTAGCCTCACCATCTCGTTAAACTTGGTAGTATACTGCTGGTGTGTCATGGTTCCCGCCTCTAGGTGCAGAAATTCCCTCTCAATCTTTTCTAATTCCCTGTGAGGACAAAGCTCCTCAATCACCAGCTTCTTCAACTCCGACCACCTCATCCTGCAAATGGCCCTGCTACCCTCAGCCTAGACAATATTGTCCCACCAATATAGGGTCGAGCCTACAAATGAGTGGGTAGAAAACTTCACCTTCTGGTCCTCTCGGCACTCACTGATATCGAGCACCGCCCCTATCTCTCTCACCTATTGGTGAGCAGCAATAGCACTGTCATTACCATCGAAAGTTAGGGGCTTGCATATTTGAAACGCACCATAGTTACAGCCTTGTGCAGTCTCCTGCACTGCTTCTTCCTCCTCCTCACTTGAGACAACCGTCTCAGTCTCTGGCTGTTCTCCACCTTCTCTCCCGGTGTTCCTCTTCCTTTCCTTCCTATCATCCCCCCTCACAGCTTTAATCACCTCAGTCACTACAAACGGAAGTATCATCTGCATGACTTGGTACACTTCATCTACCACCGCTTCCTTCACCGAGGCCCTTAAGTTCACAGTCTCATCACCACCTTCCTGGTGATGCATCTCGGGATCTTCACAGGCCCTCTCAGTAGTCTTGGCCTGGTTCCTAGTGACACACGGTTTAGCACCACGTCCTCCCTGTACTCCACCCCTCGAGGCCTTAGATGATCTACCTCTGGCCTTTCTCTAATCACTAAAAGATTCAAACACTAACACGATCATTCAAGGTAATGGCTCAGTTTATGTTGAGTATAGTAAGTTCGTAATTACATTGGCCAGTTGCGATTAGCCACTTACTTTACTCTTCACACCCCAAGCATTTCCTGTCCTGACTAAATCAGTATCTAAATCTACTATGAACACATAAGTCAAATAGTACACGCACGTAATACTAGTTAACCTTAAGAAAAGAGGTACCTGATGGCACGTAGCTACTCGGGCTGGCATCCCTTCTTTCGTCTCATTTTCAGTTTAAGTTTAGGTTTTTGAAAATATTTACCCATTTCACTTAAACTTTGGCTCTGATACCAACTTATAAGGCTCCGTTCCCGAGTACCTCACAGTTGGTCATTCACAGCACTAAACATACATAATAATATAATACATTTCATATAAGAAAACATTACAGCGGAAGTCATTGACCAAAAAGCATTCATTTTATTAATAATTACTGTTGATATGCAATACAACATTGCTCAAACTACAAAAGAAAACTTTCATTGATTGCATTACAAAACAACAATAATAACATGTGTGAATGGATGCCAATCATGCCCTACCGAGTAGCCTCCCCGCACGCCATCCTCAGCAATATTACCTGCCAGCTGAAAATGCATAAAAGTCAGCGTTGTTGAGTGAGTTCTAGTTTTAGTATATAAAAATACCTTACACCTTTCGTACAAAAAATACTCTTTTCATATAAAGGATTTCTTTACTTTCACACATGTTTATTCATTATCGCACATATTCATTCGTTTCATACTTCATCATTTTATCCGTTATCGTTCGTTTCATACTTTATCCTTAACTTTTGTTATCGTTCGTTTCATACTTTATCATTCATACTCATTACTTCGCTCGTTTCGTACTGATTCTAGATCTTGTCAGGCTTTTCCCCCATCATGGTCCAAAACCACCATTCCGAGCACAAAGCTCCATTACTAATTGGCCCGAAGTCTTTGGCCCGAAGCCACTATTCTAGGCACGAAGCCTCATTTCTATCTGGCACAAAGCCCGGGGTCGAATGATGTTAGGACCGTGTACGTACGGAGTACTAACTGATTCAACGTAAAACCAGATCAAATAGTGCGGAATCCTATTTGATTGGTGATCCAATCAGTGAGAACGACAACCTGATCGATCTAACGATTAAACAAACGTTACAAACGAGTAAAAGTCGATCAGGAACGAACTATGAAGTTGGATGAACGAACTAAGATGTTTTGGACGGCTAGGGTATGCTAATATTTGAAGTGTACTATTTTCCACGAATTACGTGGTATTTATAGGATGCAGTGTACACTCGTACGACTGAGCCATTGGCATGGTTCAGTCGTGCGACTGAGTCAAGCGATTAATTCATACGCACGACTGAACTCTATGAATGGTTCAGTCGTGCGACTGAGCCAGTCTTATGACTTAGTTGTACGACTGATCCAGTCACCTGGTTCATTCCTGTGACTGGTCCATAAGCATGGTCCATTCGTGCGTCTGGTCCATGAGCATGGTCCATTAGCATGAATAACCACAAGACTAAGTCAAACACATTTTTGAATCATTGTTGACTCAGAACTATGCACAACAACCCCAAACCTATATATAATGTTCATTCATGCGTGTAATAATAAATGTTATACAAATATGATATAATCAAATGTAAATAGACATCCAAACGCACATTACATTATAATAATATTCTTGAATTGCACATGTGTAAGTAATGAAAGACATAAACATTTCAGTACAAAGAACTAGGTACATCATGTATCAACAAACTCCATCTTGGACCTAGTTTACTCTATTGTCTAACATTCTTCACATGCTCTTCAAATTTCTTGTACTTCTTTTTTGTGACTCTAGCATGAATCTCGAATGCAAAACAAAGTTTGATAATGTGCTGGAACTGGAGAGCTTGTACAATATCTTGAGTGTCATAGAATAGTGGCCACTTGTATAGAGTATAGACATCGTCTGCCGACAAGTTGATTAGCCACATTAGGTCAAATACCCTAATCTTCTCAATCTTTCCTTCTCGGTTCAGCACAATAATTGCTTCGCCCATCCTCCAATCATAACGCCACCATTTGAAATGAGGTGTGAAGTCCTATGGCATTTCCCTTAATGGAATCTTTGACATTGTTCTTGGAGGTCTCCACTTCAACACCACCTTCTGTCTACCAGAGATAGGATCAACTTCAGTTTTGCTAACAAACCTCCTCAGTTGTTGAGGTTTGAAGTTCACCCGTCTCTTATGGTACTCTTTCTTTAGTGCCTTTTAAAACCAACCCAACATCTTTCCCGAGTTTGCATACAGCAGGTTTAGGCATGCTAGTATGTTCAACTCAAAACTAGGAAGATTCTTCAGATCATGTGGATGTTTGTAGTACTCAATCCCTTTGTCCCTTTGTCCTTTTTTACTGCATAAACATTCAGATCCTCAAAATATGCCCAGCTAAATATCCTGCCAGATACTTTCTGATGCCTTTTCACTTTATACAGCTTAGTATAGGCATTCTGCTTAGGTGGCTTTCTTTGCTTCTTCATCTCAAATAGACAGGCAATCCATTCTTCATTCCTTTGAGCCATATCAGTATCATCAGCCTGAGCTTTACTTTTTACAGCTTTACTTTCTGTAGCTTCTTTCTCCTTGACCTTCTCATCTACCTTGTCAAAATCTCCACTTACAAAAGTTTCACCCAAATCTGGGATAGTCTTTCCATAATAATCTGTTGGACCAAAAGAACCAATGAGCCAGATCAGAAAAACCTTTAAGTCCCACAGACATCATAACAACTGAAGAAGACTACATCAACTGAAGATAAAGGCTGAAGATGTGTACTGAAGACATCAGCTGAAGATCAAGTGCTGAAGACAAAGTCTGAAAGTATCTACTAAAGACAAAGTCTAAAGTCAAGTACTGAAGACCAAGTCTGAAGTATCTACTGAAGACAAAGTCTGAAGTATCTACTAAAGACAAAGTCTGAAGTATCTACTGAAGACAAAGTCTGAAGATCAAGTACTGAAGACAAAGTCTGAAGTATCTACTGAAGACCAAGTCTGAAGTATCTACTGAAGACAAAGTCTGAAGTATCTACTGAAGACAAAGTCTGAAGATCAAGTCTTCAGAGGTTGTCACAACAGCTGAAGTAGTTCTCTTCAGTAGTTGTGATGGTTTTATTTCAGTAGTTTTCTTTTATAG
>BJCO01365061.1:0-12795 GCA_018326465.1 Flaveria floridana
AAATAGTCAACATAAAGTTGGTGAGATCATAGGTTTATTTCCAGACAAAACATTTTATTGATGCACCAATTACAACCAAACCTGCTCACACATAATCATACTGTCACGAAATAATTCACAAGATCAGATAATATTACATCACAACACTCATTCTGTTGGTGCAGGAAATATTCAAATAGCATCACAACACTCATCCAGTTGGTGCAAAATATTATCCTAAGTAGCGCTACTAATATTATCAGACGGTTCCTCATTCGAATTAATGGTTGTATCACAAATGACAGTAACTTTCAAAATAATTTCAAAAATAATGCATCAACATGACCAGTATACTTTTTCCCCCAAAAACTTTATAAATACCAAAATGGGGCTATGAGTCTCACCTTTTCTTCAAATTGTAACCTATAAAATAATTCATAAGTTAGATAAAAATTTCTTTAAAATTTTTAGAACCTCTAGTATAATTAATTCTTAAAAATTTATCTGTAATACAATCAAAAAATATTACCATAAACTCTCAAATTTTATTTCACTATATATAAATTGGTATAATTATTTCCAAGTCTCCATAAATCACCAAAAATAGCTACTTCTATCCACAAATTACCAAAAATTTACAGAATATTACTTCAATAGCTTATATCATCCCATAAATTTTATGATGTCTAATTCACAACAGATTGTTTTCTGTAAATCCTAAAATATTCCCAAAATTCATTAAAAATAGTTATATAACTCCAGAAATTATGAAATTTTTACCATATATTTAATCTGATTTATCATAACTACAGTTAAGTTTCCACGATTTATGGTACTGGTTAAGTGTTTATTTATATTTTTCTTTTACAGATCACTTAAAAATTCATTTTTCAATCATAATAAGGAAATAAAATACTAAATAATTACTGGAGCTTTGTTTTCTCAAAATAGTCATTCTGTGATTTTTACAGAAGTTTCTAAATTTATTTGTATTTTTGGGTATTTTCTTCATTTTTAAATAATTTGTATAAATTATTTTATTTAATGTATTTTTTACTAAAATTTTACTGAAGGATAAGTAAATATTTTCTAAAAATTTTCCAATGTTTATTCCCACAATCGCATTTATTTATTATTTTTACTAAATTTTCTTAATATTTCAAGATTAAATTTCATTAAATTCCAAAATATCCTTTTTGTCACAAGTCTTCTAATTTTATTACTGTAACTTGATGGAATTTAAGGTTTTCAAGACTTATTAAGATTAGTTTTGGTATATATGTACCAAAACTAACTTGTTATATGTGTTTATAACACATGTAATTTTTTGGTATTTAAACACTTTAGGAAGTTTTTTAACCTTGATTAGAGGAAGAGGGCTGATGATGATCGAGGGATGGTCGGGGGGGGGGGGATGTCTTGAATCCTCAATTTGAGAAACGGGTCTTGATCCTGGTATACTTTGATGACAACCGAGAGGTGTGAAGTTCTTGTGGTGTTGTGATGGTCGCGGTTGTTGATGATTGTGTAGAAGCCGAGAGATGTGAGGTGGGTTGTGGTGTTTGTGCTTGTAGAGTGACCGAGAGATAGAGAGGGAACAAAGGCATTGGAAGGTGATGGTTGCGGGTGGTAATGGTGGTGATGGTTACGGGAGATATAGGAACAAGGTGGTAATGGTTGCGGTTGATAATGGTTGTGTGAAACCCTAGAGTTTGGTGAGAAAAGATGGTGGTTTTGGGAAGCTTGGTCGAGAGATGGATATAGTGTTTTCAAGAGAACCAAATTTGTAGTGTATGTATATATCATGTGACCTAGGCTTTAGCTTAGGTGAGTAAGCATTCATAGGAGTGCTTAGTCAATTTTGTAGGCTAGGTGGCACTTTGAGAAGAGAGTTAGTGGCTATGGTTGATGATGCATATGGACAGAGGGTTCTAGGTGTGTTTGTGGTGGTTTAGTGCTTTAATGACTTCATTAGTCCTTCATCCAAAAGGTTTAGATGTTAATAACCCAGGTTTGGTACTTTAAGCTAATGTTTTGAGTGTCTTTAGTTTTGCTTTGTTTTGTTTTAATGTTAAGATGTTTTTGATGTTAACTCGGGTTGTGATGTTTGGTTGGTTTATCATATTGTTCTAATTTACGTATGCATAAGTAAATTTATACCTAACACACATATATAGTAGCATAGATGATCATAAGTCTAAATTATGTGTATATATATATACATACACGCAAAATATATATCTATATACATGCACAAGTAGAATATATATGTACATGAAAAAACATGCATGCTTAAATTCTATACATGCATGCAAACATGCATACGAAATTTTCATATATATATATATACATGCACACGTAAATTTTATGCATATAAATACATGCATGCAAACATGCATACGTAAAATATATATACTTGACATAATAATATGATTTATTTAGTCGTAATATAATTTTTAAAGTATAACATCGTCTATTTATTTTTAGGGTTGTCACACTTAGATTTCGTAATACCGCACATATCTGATACTATGGTGTTATACTACGCCTTTTCGGACCGTTAATATGTTACTGGCGAGGTGATTGTTAGTAGATCTACTGGGTTTGACAAACCCCGCTCGCGCTAGTCGTGCTAGCTTGACTGGAGGTCAAACGGGTGAATGATTAGCCTGTTTTACATTGTTGTGGTCGGGATTCCACAGCCGGGGCAATCATTATATTATTATTACTGTCAGCTCGGTCGTGACTTCATACACATAGTGACTTGCTGTATGCTAGCTACCTACTTATATGCTTTGACTACTAAATCTAGAAATTTCATTACTGTTAACTACTGTTTTCTAATAAACCTGTGAACTCATCAGTCTTTGTACTGACCTTAGCATGTTTTCTCTCAGGTCATTAATGTAGCACGTCTAGGAGCACTGCATCCATTACATATCATTCTGCATTTACTTTTAAACTGATTTCATGGTTTAATTTCATTTACGTTTACTTAAATTGGTTTGGGCGCGTGTTTGCGCAGTTTTAACAGTTGTTCAAATGTTTTCCAATTTCGCTTCCGAAATACTTAAACATGTTTGGTTTGTTTCACTATTATTAAGAAACTTTTATGTTTTGTAATTATCGAGTCGTTTGGTGTAACTGATGCTTATCTGAGATCCTGGTTGTGTCACACGCCTAACGGTAAAACCCCGTTCGTGGAAAATGATGGTGTGACAGATTGGTATCAGAGCATTAGTTATAGCAAACTAAAATGAACCCTTGCATCTTATTTGCATTGCATCTTAGACTATAGCTGGATTTGCATTAGTTACACACACATAGATACGTTTAGCTTCTTGGTTGTTTGTTTAATTACTGGATTGCCTGAGGTTGCTCATTCCTATGAGTGGTTCTTTGTAGGAAATGGCATCTTCATCACCTGTTCCTTCATCTTCTTCTTGAGGCAAGATGCCCATTCATAATGATTCCATACCTCCATCTTCTGGACCGTACGAGTGGCCCATGCGCCTTAGTAGTAATGAGGAGTTGGATTATGACCAACCTTTTGTTCTACCTCAGTACCCACCGGTTCATAAGTGGAAATGCTACCCTGAGTATATAACCAGCCTAAACAGGAGAGAAATGTCCCATAACCTCCTGAAAACCGACCACGTACTAGGTCTACCACAACTAGGGTTTCTGATTCCCCTACCCTACCATCCGTAAGCTGTCCTCCCGAGCAGGCCATGGCTGCTATGGCAGCTACTGTGCATGTCGTGCGTAAACGTGTTACTAATCTGGAGTAAGAGAAGAGAGCGCTAAAGAGTCAAGTGCGAGATTCGGCCAAGGAGATCAAGGAGATAAAGAGACGGTTCAACGTTCTGATGGAATATCATAACAAGCATGTGGATCGCGTCACAAGTTTGTATGAGCGTGTGGTTGGCGACGAGGTGGACATCGCTGGTAACAGTCAGTGACTTGATACTCTCGAGGGTCAAGTCAATGCACTAAACACAACACCAGAGCCTGACGAGGAAGACCCAGAGGAGGAGCCGGAAGAAGCACCAGAAGAGGAGGAGGATCCAGAGGAAGAGTCGGAGGAAGAGCCTAAAGAGCAGCAGTGGATGAACCTGAGAACAACGCTGGATCAGTCGAATCTCATTGATTTCCTTAGTCTGTTCATTTATTTTTATTTTATTCCTCTATCCGTTAGACTTTCGTTTATCTTCTACACCTAGGTGGGAAGGGTTGTTTCCCATCCGACTTATGTTTCTAAATTTTGATATTTGGTTTGGTTAATTGTAGATGTACTTATAATTTATTTTGCTAGAAATTATTATTTGAATTCATTGGTTGGGTGTGTGCTAAATTCTTTTAATTACTTGTACTTAAATGAAGTAGATATGTTACATATTACTTATTTTTGTATGTTGTGATCTTAAAGAATGTCTGGAAGAGGACGTGGACGTGGCAGTTGTAACATCACCATGACGTCTGCAGAGTTGGCGGTACTAATCAATCAGAATGTTACCACAGCATTGGCAAGCCAACACCCTCCACCACCGAACCCTATCAGTAAGTAAAGTTTCCTTACCATCTTTTCCTACATCCGCGTGATAGCTTTCAATAAACTAATATCAATTCCACATCTAATCATTATACTCAAATTCAATTCCAGGACAATTGACTTGCACATACAGGTCCTTTATGGGCTGTAAACCAAATCCGTTCACTGGAGCGGAAGGAGCCGTAGGACTGATACGGTGGTTCGAGAAGCTAGAATCAGTGTTTGAGATGTGCAATTGTCCGGTGGAAAATCAGGTTAAGCATCCACTCTGGATGGTGCTACATTGTCCTGGTGGAACACCCAGGTACAAATGTTAGGAGTTGAAATTGCCAATCAGACTACCTGGGAGGATTTCAAGACTTTGATAAAGGAAGAGTACTGCCCCCGGGAAGAGGTGCAGAAGTTAGAGATGGAGTTCTGGAATCTCAAGATGACATGTTCCGAGATTGAGGCGTACACCACTCGATCTCATGATCTTGCTACCTTGTGCCCTAACATGACCAATCACCCCTCCTTGAGGATTAAGAGGTATCTTCATGGTCTATCACCTGAAATTCAAAGTATGGTCACTACTTCTAGACCAAACACCATACAGGAGGCGATTCGACTGGCCCACGGGTTAACGGATCAGGCTGTAGCGCAGGGTAAGCTGCCCCTGCGCGGTGCTGCATCCGGTTCCAATGATAACAAGAGGAAATAGGAACCTTCTTCCAGTGGGAAGCAATCTTCATCCTCCACTCATCAGCAATAGCAACACAAGAAGTTTAACCAGTCATAACACTCTCAAGACACGGGCAATTCGTGGCAATCTTTCGAAGTGCAACAAATGTAAGTTCCATCACACCGGGCAGTGCACGAGGAACACTTGCGAGAGGTGTGGAAAGTTTGGGCATGTTGCCAAAAGTTGCAGGGTAAACCTTTCAGGAAAAGCACCTCAGCAGCAGCAGAACTACAATCAGACTGGGTGTTATGAGTGTGGTCAACCCGGTCACTTTAAAAGGGAATGTCCGAAGCCGAAAAGAAATGGTAATAACGGTGCTGCTGATAAGCCGAAAGACAACAATGGTGGTGGTGGCGGTGCTAGAATAGAGCTTTCATCATGGCCTCAGGTGAGGCTCGAAACGACCCTACTATAGTATCTGGAAGATTTACTGTTAATGGATGTTATGCCTCTATTTTATTTGACTCTGGTGCTGATAATAGTTATGTGTCCATAAGGTTTAGTAAAGTACTAGGGATGGTACCTACTGACTTGAATTCTGAGTATGCCATAGAAATAGCTGATGGTAGGACGATAACGGCAACCTATGTGTTTAGAAACTGTAAGCTAGGTTTGTTTGGACACACCTTCCACATAGACCTTATTCCTGTCACACTCGATAGCTTCGATGTAGTAGTCGGAATAGATTGGTTATCCAAGAACAATGCTGAGATCATTTGCAAAGAGAAGTTGATCAAGTTACCTATTTTGGGTGATGAGATTCTTACATTTGAAGGTGATAAGGTTGGTGTTGTAGTCGGCATCATCTCATATCTGAAGGCTCAGAAATGTCTCAAGAAAGGACATTTTGATTTATTGGCACTTGTTACTGAAACAAAGGTGGATGAAAAGCGTATCAAGGATATTCCAGTTGTTAGAGACTTTCCCGAGGTATTTCCCGAAGACCTACCTGGACTTCCTCCACACAGACAGGTGGAATTTCAGATTGAGTTAGCACCTGGAGCAACTCCGATTGCTCGGGCGCTGTACCGCTTGGCACCAAACGAATTACAAGAGTTGTCTAAGCAATTACAGGAATTCCTAGACAAGGGATTCATAAGTCCCAGCTCTTCACCCTGGGGAGTCCTAGTGCTTTTCGTTAAGAAGAAATATGGCACTTTCAAGATGTGTATTGACTACCGGGAGGGAACAATGTAACGATCAAGAACAGATATCCACTCCCGCGCATTGGTGACTTATTTGACCAGCTGCAAAGATCAAGCTACTATTCAAAGATTGATTTGAGATCAGGTTATCATCAGTTGAGGGTTCGAGAGGAAGACATCTCGAAGACGACGCTCCAGACTCGCTATGGGCACTATGAGTTCGCTATAATGCCTTTTGGACTGACCAATGCCCCAACAGTTTTCATGGACCTCATGAACCGTGTCTGCAAGCCTTATTTGGATAAGTTTGTCATTGTCTTCATTGATGACATACTAATATACTCTCAAAATAAGGAAGATCATGAGGAACTCTTGAGAACTATTCTGGACTTGCTGAGGGATGAACAGCTTTATGCAAAGTTCTTAAAATGCGACTTCTGGATATGTGAAGTGCAATTTCTTGGGCATGTGGTGAACAAAAAAGGTATACATGTAGATCCTTCAAAGGTTGAAGCAATCAAAGATTGGCCGGAACCTAAAACGCCTACTTAGGTGCGATAATTCCTTGGTTTGGCGGGCTATTACAGGAGATTTATCGAAGGATTCTCAAAGTTGGCACAGCCTTTGACCACCCTAACCCACAAGGTAACCATCTACAAATAGGGAAACAAAGAGGAAAGAACATTTCAGGCACTTAAGGACAAACTCTACAGTGCACCGATCCTATCCCTACAAGAAGGAACCGATGACTTTTTTGTTTACTGTGATGCATCCATCCAGGGTTTGGGGTGTGTACTAATGCAACGTGACAAAGTCATAGCTTATGCATCTAGACAACTCAAGGTGCATGAGAAGAACTACACAACGCATGATTTGGAACTAGGAGCTGTAGTGTTTGCCTTGAAGATCTGGAGGCACTACTTATATGGAACCAAGTGCACGATCTATACATATCACAAGAGCCTCCAGCACATATATGACCAGAAGGAACTGAATATGCGGCAACAACGGTGGTTAGAATTACTCAATGATTATGACTGTGCGATCAAGTATCATCCGGGTAAGGCTAATATGGTAGCCGATGCCCTTAGTCGCAAGGAAACCCTAAAGCCTCGTTGGGTGCGCGCATTGGAAATGACTATCCACTCTGACCTACCAGTGCAAATCAAGGCTGCTCAATCTGAGGCCTTGACAGCTGAGAACCTAAAAGCAGAATCCATGCGAGGCATGGAGAAATAATTGGAGATCAAAGCTAATGGAATCCGTTATTTCATGGAACGGATCTGGGTACCATAGTACGGGAATTTCAGAGAGCTGGTAATGGATGAAGCTTATAAATCATGTTACTCGATTCATCCAAGTTCAGACAAGATGTATCAGGATCTTAAGGAGTTTTATTGGTGGCCAAACATGAAAGCTGAGATAGCCACATACGTAAGCAAATGCCTAACTTGCTCTAAAGTTAAGGTGGAATACCAGAGACCATCCGATTTACTTCAGTAACCAGAAATTCCAGTGTGGAAATGGGAGCAGATCTCAATGGACTTTATCACGAAGTTACCTAGGACTCCCAGCGGATGCGATACCATATGGGTTATAGTAGATCGCTTAACGAAATCCGCATATTTTCTGGCAATCCGAGAGACTGATCGAATGGAGAAGCTGACACGTATCTATTTAAGGGAAATAGTCTCTCAGCATGGCGTGCTAATATCTATCATATCTGAGGTTCACTTCTCATTTCTGGCAATCATTACAATGATCATGGGGAACGCGACTAGATATGAGCACTGCGTATCACCCGCAAACCGATGGTCAGAGTGAGCGTACGATCCAGACATTAGAAGACATGTTGCGTGCATGTGTGATTGATTTTGGCAGCAGTTGTTAAACTCATTTACCATTGGTTGAGTTCTCCTAAAATAACAGTTATCACACCTTAATCAAGGCCGCACCATTTGAGGCACTGTACGGACGTAAGTGCCGATCACCTATCTGTTGGGCAGAAGCTGGAGAAAGTTAACTTACAGGACCGGAACTTGTGCACAAGACGACGGAGAAAATCATGCAAATTCGTAACCGTATGGCAGCCGCACGTGATCGACAGAGGAGTTATGCAGACAAGTGTCGTAAACCATTAGAATTCCAGATTGGTGACAAGGTGCTCTTAAAAGTCTCATCGTGGAATGGTGTAATGCACTTTGAAAAGCATGGGAAACTAAACCCTAGATGCATGGGATCGTTTGCGATTGTCAAACGGGTTGGCGCAGTAGCTTATCAACTGAATTTACCAGAAGAGCTCAATGGAATACACAATGTGTTTCACGTATCGAATCTAAGGAAGTGTCTTGCCGATGAATCACTTGTCGTTCCATTAGAGGGACTGGAAATCGATGAACAGCTTTGTTTCTTTAAGGAACCAATAGAGACCATGGATCGAGAAGTCAAAACTCTAAAGCGCATCAAAATTTCCATTGTGCGCGTTAGATGGAACTCGAAGCGTGGACCAGAATTTACCTGGGAATACAAGGACCAGATGAAGAAGAAATATCCATAACTGTTCAAGGATCAGGCTTACCACGTGTAAACTTATGAACACTCCTCCGTTGTCGCTGTTAAAACCTGGTGTTTTTCATGAAATTTTTTTTCAAAAATGGGATGATGTGACATCCCGTGTTTCTAGGTTAACCTCGTTCTCTAAACTTATGTCATCGTCCTATTCCCGTTATTTTGTATTTATATAATTTTCATTCGATAAATGAAATAATAATAATATTTGTAATAATATCCAACTCGTTATCCAATTGTTAAACTTATAACACTAATAATAATAAATAGGTGATTAAAATCATAACTAACTTATGAATTACTAACTAAACTTATAAAAGTGGACTATATATGAAAAATTGCAACACAATCTCATTTAAATCATACCCCCTCCTCGTAACTTCCTTTCATTCGATTCATCTCCAAACACTCAACCCTAGCACACCCAGCGACGACAGCCATGGTTCGACAACCTTGATCCATTCTCGGCCAGACCGCAATAGCAATCCCGCTTCATCTTGGGGATACCTTCGTTTTCGATCGTTGGTCATCACTACTCGGTACGATTATTACGTCCTTTCTTGAACATTGCTCACGTGATTTCGTACGGTTTCGAGACTCCAGTCACGGTTAGTTTTGTGTAAAAAAATAGAATAGATTGATGTTCTTGGTGTGAGTTTTTGTATGCTTGATCTTATGTGTCAAGGTATGGTGCGTACATGTGGTTTCTTACATGATTGTATGTGTATGTACAGCTGCGTATATGTTCTGCATATGTGTGTTATGCGTTGTGACATGTGTGTGCGATTCATCTTAAGCGCTTGCGGGAGGCATACGAATGCTAGGAACTATGTATGTGTTCGGTGATATATAAAGTATGTGGGTCATTGTTCTTGGTCGATCGAGGGTGGTCGGGGGGTGACTCAAACGGGCTGTTTTGATGGGTTCGACCGGGTGGCATCGGGCTCGGTTGGGAGGCCGTAGTCGGTTCCGTGCACACTAGCATGAATGTGTGTGTGTGTGTGTATATATATATATATATATATATATATATATATATATATATATATATATAAGTGAATGTGGGTGGGTTTTGTTCTCGGTTTTGTGATGGTTGCGGGTTTGGGATGGTAGGGTTGGGGTGTGCAGGTTGATGGAAAAACTGAGATGTGTGTGTTGTGTGTATGTACCGTGAGTGCGTGTGTGTTTGTTTGCTTCCATGAGCATGGAGGATATATTATTGTATGTTGCTTCATGAACATACCCATATTTGTGTGTGTTTGGTGTGTTAAGATTGCATATGGTGTGTTTCAAATTATGGGTATTCATGTATGCATAAGTTGTATGATCTGTATGTATAAATTGTATGTACATGGTTTTAATATGGCGTGGATGTGTATGTGTTGATCAGAAGTCCCAAACTTGGCTGAATATATACATTTTAAATGTTGTCTGTGTGTAGATGAATGATGCTCATGTATAAGTGTGTGCGTGTATGTAGTGTATTATGTATTATTTATATTATTTGGGATGAATAATAAACTTTATGTAATGTGTTGTATATATAAATATATATATATGTACACTTGTGATAAATGCGTGTGTGACTGGTAAAATATATATTGGTTTCATTAAATAAAGTATAATTAAAATGCATAAAGGATATGTTAATACATGACCTAGCATACGTGATAACCAACACCGTAACTGAGTCATGAAACGCAAAACCATACGATCCATTATTAATATTTAATATTTATTATTATTAATTATGTAAAAAATGTGCATCCAGGTTGTCCGGGAACTTAAATCGTTTGTGTTTACACTTATTGATTTTGTTATGCTTTAAGGTAAGTTTACAGCCTCACTTTTACATTACACACTCTTTTTGGGGAGAGAAACATGCTGTTTTTCATAACGATACAATGCCTTAGATTTCGCAATACTACATATATCTGATACTATGGTGTTATACAATGCCTCTTTGGACCGTTAATATGTTACTAGCAAGGTGATTGTTAGTAGATCTACTGGGTTTGACAAACCCCACCCGGGCTAGTCATGCTAGCTTGATTGGAGGTCAAATGGGTGAATGGTTAGCCTGTTTTACAGTGTTGTGGTTAAGGTTCCACAGCCGGGGCATTCATTATATTATTATTACTATCAGCTCGGTCGCGACTTCATACACATAGTGACTTGCTGTAGGCTAGCTACCTACTTATATGCTTTGATTACTAAATCTGGAAATTTCATTACTGTTAACTATTGTTTTATGATAAACCTGTGAACTCACCAGTCTTTGTACTGATCTTAGCATGTTTTCTCTCAGGTCGTTGACGTGGCACGTCTACGAGCACTGCATCCATTACATATCATTCTTCATTTACTTTTAAACTGATTTCATGGTTTAATTTCATTTACGTTTAGTTAAATTGGTTTGGGCACGTGTTTGCATAGTTTTAAAAGTCGTTCAAATGTTTTCCAATTTCACTTCCGAAATACTGAAATATGTTTGGTTTGTTTTAATATTATTAAGCAACTTATATGTTTTATAATTATCGAGTCGTTTGGTGTAACTGATGCTTATATGAAATCCTGGTTGTGTCACACGCCTTACGGGAAAACCCCGTTCGTAGAAATTGAGGGTGTGACATTAAAAAATCATTGTCTCCTAAGTAATATAACTACTAAAGAGGGTTGTGTTCTATAGCTCGGAAGCTTCTAACAAACAAGTATGTTTCCAAGAAACCGCCTCTTCCTATTAGCATTCTATCTTCTGATAGAATGCATCTTTCTATTAGCATTCTATCTTTTGAAAGGTTGGACCTTTCAATATACTATACTAGTTTCCGTTTCCTGAACCTGAAGTAGTGATGCAACCTTAACTCTATATGCTTATGATCCTACATCACAACCCCTACAAAACTCTTAAATTTCTTTCTTTTGGGTTTGTTTCTGAAATTTTTAGAAACCATCTATCGTGAATATTCCAGGTTGCTAACCCTAGTGTTCAAATTTTCAAGATAAAAATTTCTTCACCAAGGGGATGATGTGTCACCCCGTGTTCTTAGGTTAGCATCACACCCTTAACTTATCGTTATTTAATTAATTTCATCACTTTATATTTACTAAGTTTTTATTTTAATAAACGAAAATAGTAATATTAATACTATTATTAAATACCTAACCTTAAATTACTTAAACTAATAATTATTTATTAAAAACCTAATCTTAATTTCCCTTATTGTTATCCCCTATAACCGACCCCCACCCTCGATCCTTATATCCCCCCTATAAACTCTCTCTACTTTATTCTCTCAGTGCGCTCTCTTTCTCTATTACCCTTCCCCCATCATGAAATCCTAGCAATGACAACCCCTCTTCCCCCTTGCGACGTTTTTCTCCTCCATAATCGTGTGCCCCTTGATCCCTTGATAACTGACGTTTTCCCCCGTTCGAGTTCTCACCTCTCCCATAAACTGTTAGGTATGATTTTTTTAATCACTCAATTCGGTGTGTTACGGTTTTGTTCTCAGTTGTTATATATTATGGTTATGAGTTTTGGTTGTGGTGGATTTGTGTATGTTCCTAGGGCTCGTCCGAGGATGGTTGTGGGTGTGGTTTGCATGGCATTTGTTGGAGCATATATTGTCATATATAGTGTGTCCGTCGCTTGACGAATAGTCTAGGCTTAATGTAATACACCTGATATGTTTCCCTAAACCATTTTTCCCTAAACCATTTTTATCTGGAACAGCTTCTTGCACGAATTTTTCCCTAAACCATTTTTATCAGTCGGGAAGCCTTCTGAAAAAGTTTGGTAAAATAAAATTATTTTGGGAAAATTATCG
>BJCO01365066.1:0-14536 GCA_018326465.1 Flaveria floridana
AGGATGGCTGAAGAAGAAGTGGATGTGAGAGCGTGGAGAGGAAGTGGGATTATCTGTCTTTTAGACAGTTAAAGGAAACTCTTTCTATTATTATCTGATACTATTATTATTATAGGGGTGATGGCACCTTCCAACTTGTAAGAGTATAACTCTGATTCAACTATGTTTGCTGATACTATTGACCCAATCTATCTATGAAACTATTTCCATGAATGTTAAATTTTGCTGAGCTATTTGTATTGAATTGCTATGTGTCATGTTATGTGTTTGGAATTTTGGCCTGTGTCTATTTTGGATGAACTGTCTAAAGTTAATTTTGTGAAACATTGTTAGTGTTGGTCCATTTGATCGATTTTCAGTACCAATGATGGTTTGTCGTTTAATATCAGAACTAATAACAAACACAAAATTGGAGATGAATAAGAACAAGCAAAATGTATTCAAATATAAGCAAGTAATGATCCAATGCAATCAAAAGAACAAAGCTCAATATATTTCAATGAATAACAGCTTTCAAATGCCTCTTGCAACACAAATACATGATAAGTGTTTTTGCAAGGATACCCAACAACGAACAAGATCAAATCTATATATAAGAGTCCTAGTTTCGCAGACAGTTAGTTTCACCCGGCAGAAGCAACAGTTTTGCCGGGTGAACTACACAGCTGACTATGAGCGAAACTGCAGTTTCGCTCATAGTTTCGCTAGACTTCAAAACTACATAAACTAATCAACATACAAAAGTAAACTAACATTAAACCTATTACAAAGTAATATAAACGAAATCTAATCTAAGGTGAGTCCAACCTATACTTGATCTTCAATACTCCCCCTAGGTTGGATCTCACCGCCTTCATTTGTCTTGATTTGTCTACTAGGCTCTAGTCTCTCCCGCTGCATCTGATATATCTTTATCTACTCCTGCAGCATCACCCTTGGGAGCTTCAGCAACTTATTCACTCTGGTCACCTCCTACTTCATTAGCACCCTCGGGACGAGCACTAGGTTGCTCAAATTGTCTTGATAAGTCCTGGACATCCATATTCAGATCATCTTGAGCTCTCACCTTCTCAGCTAGCTCCTTCACTTCATCTCTCACACCTCGCACATTATTAGCAACAACCATAAACAGACTGGCCCATTTCCTTGTTTCCTCCCCTGCCCTTGCTTTAATATGGTTCTCACAAAGTACTAGCAGGTCCTCATCATAAAATGTGAATAGCTCCATATGGTCAAACAGTCTGTACTCTAGCCCGTCCTTCACCCTGATCACAGCCTCCCCATTTTTTTTATCATAGAACCATTTCTTAAAACCTTGTAGTCTTTAGGGTAGGGGATCCAACAGTCTAACTCTGTTCACTGTTTTTGGGGGTTTCACCCTCAGCACGATCTTCCCTTTTCCTGTCTCCCAATACTTATCCTTCTTTGACCGTCCTCGTTCAGCCTTCATAAAAACCAAATGATTCAAAATTATCATTCATTCCATTCTTGATTTCCTTTTTCAACAACATGGCCCTTTCACTTAGATCAACATAAAATAATGGCAGCACTGCCAACCTTCTCAAGTCCCATTTAGTCAAGGTCTTGAAAGCCTTCCTCTTATACAAGTATGTAATTCCTCCCCCTCTCCTCTTTATCATATACATTTTGAGGCCGGGGTTATACTTCTAACTAACAATTGTCTTATCAGCCTCTTTTTTGCTCAACCCTTCCATGCTTTAGAATAGGGGAGTCAACTCCTCAGGCTCTCTTTCTCACACAAACCAATCCTCCTTTTCCATCTCAATCACATCATTCTCATCCTCTCCTTTCTTGAACACATAAGTCAGTGGTCTTTCATCCACTTCATAATATTCAGGCTCAGAGTCATAATCTACCAACTGTTCATCATTCTCCTCCTCCTCATCAATCAATCCTTTCTCAACAACCATCTAAGCACCTTCAGTCTGTTATAGGAACATTTCTTCTCCTCCTAGATCATCCATGTTCATTCCTATATCTACAAATCCAGCCTCAAACACCGCCTCCACATTCTCCACATTTACAGTCTCCTTCCTTATTCCAGAACCTCCTACTTCCTCAGTTGTTGCACCAGATGTGCCATCTCCTCCCTAGGAAGACGTACATACGTGTAGAAATAAGTACTTGGAAGTATCAGTCAAATCATCTAACTCATGTTGAGTTAGCTGATTGGGCAGGCCGGCTGTAGCTTTTAGTTTATTTACTTCCTCAAGCAATCTTTTAATCAGTTTGTTCTGATCCATTAACATATTAGTCATACCATCAATCATTCATCCTTCTGCCTTTCCCTTAACTCTTGATTGGCAAGTTTTTTCTTAATCATGCTTAACTCATTGGCTAGAGATGTGTTGAGGTTTCTTATCGCATCTCATCCAATCCGGCTCTTCCTTCCATCCTCAAGGGCTCAGTAAAAGTTTGGTGTCGGTGTTTAGTCCTCCTCTTAGTTTCTCCCTCATATGCTTTCTTCATAGCCCTCTTTTCTTTCTCAGCTCTGGCCTCAGATGCCATCTCATGAACTTCAGCCTCAAACACATAATCCTTCTCCTTTGTATATCTCTTTCCTTTCATGACAACTTCAGACTGTTTGAGCCTTGTTTCTTCTACTCTTTTATCCTCAGACTCAATTACCCTCTTGATATAACCTAACATTTCAGAGGATACGTATTTTCCCACAGATGAGTAATCTTCCAACTGAAGTCATGCCTAATAGCACAGCAGTCTGTAAAAATACAGGTGTTCATCTTACTAATTTTTGATCTCCCATTGTCTAGGAATATTAGGAACAAGATCATCTATAATCATCTAAAGGAATAGAGGGTACAACAGCCACTTGTCCTTCTTCTGCGCCATCACATTCTCCGCCATGCAATCATTTATCAGTCTTGCAATATTGACCTTCTGCCCTCTACAGCAAATCACCATGGCTTTTGCCCAGTCCAAGTTTAGCCCGTCTGATCTACCCTTACGGTGATCTAAGCACATGATAGACACATGGGGTATGTATCTCCATTCCTTGTCGAGAAAGGATTTTTTTGATTTCCTTTCTTGTGCCAAATGGAGGTCATTCACATGCCGTAGATATGAAGGCATCAAACACCTTCTGATCTGACAATATCACCTCCTCCCCTGTCTCCTCATCGAGCCTTAGCACCCTTGATATGACCTCAGTAGTAATGATCAGGTCATTCTCCAGCACCCTAGCCAGAATCCTCTGTGAATTGGCTCTCGTGTCATACTCAGCTGTCTGCCAGAAATCTCTGATGTGTAAGTCATATATAGTAGGAAGATGTGAGATCACGTAGGCGATTGGAGATCTCTGCAACCATCATATGCAGTCTCTAAAACTAGCAGCTTTCGGATGAGTGTCATCAAAGATGGCAGTAATGTTGTTCCTCTCATCAAAATTTAGATTCGCCATTTAATCTGAAAACCAGATGAAACGTATTAGAATGGTATATTAAACAATAATATTAAAGAAAAATAAGAAAAAGATTAAAATTAAACTAATTAATTTTGCTGGCTGAAATTATAGTTTCGCAGAATGAATTATAGTTTCGGCAAGAGAAAAAGTAATTTCGACATGCTGAAATTATAGTTTAGCCCGCATTTTCTTATCAGTTTTGGCAAGACAGTGTAGTATATTCGGCATGACGAAATTGTAGTTTCGGCGCAGCAAAACTGAAGTTTAATCTAGGAAACTGTTAAGTTCGCTCGGACAGCATGACTACACAGTTTCGCTGAGAGACCATGAACTTTCGTTCAGCTTCGCTGGACTATCGGTACTTTCACAGTAAGAACTGTGAAAGAACCGAAGAGTCTCAATCAAATAAACCCACAATATTGCATTAAAACTTAGAAAAGACTAAGGTCCTGAGTTTAAAACTCACTTGCGAAGGTGAATCAGTGGACAATTGATACTCAAAATCGCAGAAACTTAGATTCGCATAAAAAGTGTACGGTAGGGTTCTTTACAACCTAAAACTGCGATTGTGCGAAAATGGGAAGATAATTTCGCAAGTTGAGTTATATAGGACTTAGTTTCATAGGCAGCGAAACTATAGTTTCGCTCGTGAAAGCTCTGGTCGAAACTGACCTTGCAGCGTGCGAAAGAGCCAACGAAGCTATAATTTCACCCTGTGAAACTACCAACGAAAGTATAATTTTGCTGGATACTTAAAAAATTGAAAATTTTATTTTCTTTTTAAAATTAAATAAAGAAAAATTATTTAGAAAATAATCAAAACAAAGTAAGCAAAAATAAAAGAAATCAAAAGAAATTTTCCCCACAAGACGTCACCACACTTCAGGTAATTTTAAACAAAATCAAACGGTGGAAAAAGGATATGAATGAGAAGCTGAAAGGATCTTCTGGAGAGTCAAAGTTTGGCAGGATTATTGATATACTTCTCCCTTTAAGTCCACGCCTTCTTTGTTTTGACAAGTGCACTGCAACTACTGTTATCATGTTTTGGTTCCTTTAAAGAAAACATTGAATGACCCAGTACCCACAAACATTTGGCAATGAAACTTATCCTGTCCTCATGATATATTGAAAAAATTACACGCTCTGCCTGATTATTCCTCTCAGAAGCAACGAAGGTTGTTTTTCATAAGAAGGAAAGCCCTTATAAACATCAAATGATGAGAGCTCCAGGTCTATACTTACGTATAACAGAGGAGTTGATCAATTGAGTCTTACAGATGAGAGATTCAGGTCTATACTTATGTATAGCAGAGAAGATCATCATTTTGTGCCAATGAGAGCTCCAGGTTAGTACTATCATACAGCAGAGGAGATCATCACTCCAGGTCAATATTCACACATATCAGAGGAGATAAGCAAAAATAATATAACAAGGAGCTTCTTAGATGTGAAGATGACTAAGCATGTAGCTTTTTAAGATAGGGTGGAAGATCTAGACGCAAAGATACTTTGGATACGAGTGACACAAAACAGAGATATGACATTGTTCTCAATCCTTTTTGAACAAGGACTTGAATCTTTGTGAAGGCCAAAAATGTCTAGGGAATAATCCAAGTCATCAAGTTTCTTGTTCTTATTAATTAAGCTGCAAGATTACTGTCTACCTCGCTTTCTAGCTGAACCTATCAAGTCTATCACACACAATACTATTAACCTCCTTTAAATTGTCTAGTATTCTTGTTTTATTCTGTAAAAGAAAACAAGAAGGGAATTTAAATATATATTCTCCCCCGAAATTTCTATGAATTAAGCAAGATGTAGAAATTTCTTATTTAAAATATATATGTATCTATTTAAATATATAGTATATATACATATATATATATATACACTATATATTTAAATAGATACGGATATATTTTAAATAAGAAATTTCTACATCTTGCTTAATTCATATTACATATATATTTATATATATTTTGTTTATGTGAATGATGAGGAAGGACTATGAAAGGAGCAGAATGAAAAGGAAAGAAAGAAACTAAAGAAAGAAATAAAATAAAATAAAATAAAGAAAATAGGTTTAAAATGATATTAGACCTAACAAAGAGATCAATTCATAAAAACGAGGTTTATCAAACGTTTTAGTGAAAAGATCTGCCTTTTGATTTTTTGTGTCAATGGAAATAATATCAATAAAACCCTTTTCCTGAGCATCACGAATTGCATGAATTCGTGTCTCAATGTTCTTGGTGCCGGAATGATGAATAGGGTTCTTGGCGATGCCGATGGCTGCTTCGTTGTCACAGAACAACGATGTATGGAGAAAGTTCATCCCATAGTCAATCATTAGGTGCTGAATCCAGAGCACTTGTGAATAATAGCTGGAAGCAACAATGTATTCTGCTTCTCTCGTCGAGAGAGAAACAGTGGTCTGTTTCTCGCTTTGCCATGATACCAGACAATTTCCCAAGTATTGACAGCCTCCAGTAACCGACTTTCTGTTTAACATGCAGCCATTAGAATCACTATTAGAATAGGCATGTAGGTCAAAATTTCCACCATTAGGATACCAAAGCCCTAAACGAGAAGAGCCTTTAAGATAACTAAAGATTTGTTATACAACCTTTTTGTGAGACTCTTTTGGGGCAGATTGGTATCAAGCACAATATCCTACAACAAAGGTTATGTCAGGACGACTAGTTGTAAGACACATAAGGGAACTGATCATTGATCTGTAGAGATAAGGATCAACATATTTCCCATTCTCGTCAGGAGTGAGGCAAGCTTGAGCAGTGAAAGGAGTGAGGTCAGGAGAGACATCTTTCATCTTAAATTTCTTCAGAATCTCTTTAATATACTTCTCCTGCTGATTGAGAATTCCCTCTGGCTTTTGTTCAACCTGCAACCCAAGGAAAAAACACATCTCTCCCACCATGCTCATTTCAAATCAATTTGGCATGACTTCCTCCAAAATCCCGACACAACTTCATATTGGTGGAGCCAAAAATAATGTCATCGACATAAACTTGTACAATCAGCATCTCAGCATCTACTTCCTTCTTAAATAATGTCATATCGATGGTTCCACGAGAAAGATCATTGTGTAAGAGATATTGTATTAAAGTCTCATACCAGATTCGAGGGGCCTGATGAAGACCGTAGAGGGACTTATCAAGCTTATAGACTTTGTTAGGAAAGTAGGGATCCTCAAAACCTGGTGGTTGACACATATATATCTCTTCGTCAATGTCTCCATAAAGAAATGCACATTTGATATCCATCTGATAGACTTTGAACTTCTTGTTTGCAGCATGAGCCATAAAGATTCTGATAGCTTCAAGACAGGTGATAGGAGCAAGGACTTCGGTGTAGTTAATCCCTTCTTCTTGAGCAAAGCCCTGGACCACCAATCTGGACTTGTTTCTTACCACAATGCCACTGTCATTGGATTTGTTCTTAAACACCCATTTCGTGCGAATTCGGCATTTGTTTGATGGAAGATTGACCAGGGTCCACACTTTAAGTTTCCTAAATTGCTACAGCTCTAATTGCATAGATTCAACCCAGCAAGGATCCTAAAGAGCTGCATGAACATTTTTCAGGACGATTTGAGATATAAAACAAGAGAATAGACAAACGTTAATCAAACCAGATTGACTCCGCATCCGAACTCCATCGGTGATAGATCCTATGATGTTATCATGTGGATGATCTTTCAAGGTTTTGAAATTAGTGGGGATGAGTAGGGTAGTTGAAGATAGATGGCTAATGGGTTGTTGATAGGTAGATGAAGGTGATGTCGATGGTTAGGTAGAGTCAGTTGAGAGATGGGTGATACCGGCTGAGATGAGGTAGATGTGGGAAGGGATACAGAAACAGGTGGAGGTGGAAGGTCAAAGGATGATGAAAACGATGCAATATCAACTGATGTAGCATTGTTTGCAGATGTGGTGGGAGGGGCTTGAGGGTTAATAGGTAATGGAGTTGGATTGTTTGCAGATGTGGTAGGAGGGGCTTGAGGGTTGATAGGTAATGGAGTTGGAGGAATGATATTTGTTTGAACATTGGAGATAGATGCATCGTCATCAAAAACTGGAAGATTAAAGGAGTTAAACACCATATCAGAGTCAAAGAACCATGCTAGTTCAAATCCAACATCGGAGGAATTAGATTCCTACCAATCAACATAGAAGGACTCTTGAACAATACGTGTTCTTTTGTTATATACCCGATAAGCTTTTTGAGAAGAAGAATAGCCGACGAAGTAACATTCATCAGACACGGCACCAAATTTCATCTTCTGCGCCTGAGTATTCAATAAAGTGCACGAGCAGCCAAATGGTCGAAAGAAGTCAATTAAAGGCTTTCTCTTATGAAATAGTTCATAAGAAGTCTTCATTTTGTCCTTGACTATCAACACCCTGTTCAGAACGTATGAAGCACAATTCACTGCCTCATCCCAAAAGATTATGGGTAAGGAGGATTCAATCAACATTGTACGAGCAGCTTCAATGAGGGTGCGATTCTTTCATTCAGCTACACCATTCTGTTGAGGGGTCGGCGCAGAACTGAACTGCCTTAAAATTCCCTTAGTATCACAAAACGAATCAAAGATTTGATTTCTGAATTCACTGCCGTTGTCACTTCTGATCGCCAAAACTTCCTCTTGCTTATTATCTTGATCGTAAGAACTAATTTCTATAGCTCCTCAACAACCTCTCCTTTGTGGGAAAGAAATCTCACCCAGGAGTATCTGGAAAAATCATTTGTAACCACAAGACAAAATGATTTTTTAGCAATTGATGTAACACTGAAAAGTCCTTCAAAGGTAATCCCCTAACAAGATTGTTTTTAACTAATTTGTTTATATTTTTAAAATTAACGTGGCCTAATCTATGATGCCATAGGAAAGACTCAGAAGTGGAAGCTTTGGACAAAAGACAGGTGATTGTAGACGTTGACTCCCTTGAACTCATGTCAAGAAGATATGTGTCATGCTTTCTTGGAGCCCGCATTAACACCAACTCTTCTGGAATATCAACCTCTGATTTTAGAATGAGACATTTATTGGACTTGAACAGGACCGGAATGCCTTTATCACAAATCTAAGAGACACTTAATAGATTAAAAGCAAGTTCAGGGACATAGTTGACTTTTTCTAGAGTAAGAGAGCCGTTGGAATCCTCCCCTTGACCAACCATTTTCCCTCCTTTCTTGTCGCCAGCAAATGCAACATATCCTCCATTGATTATACGATAATTGGTCAATAAATCCTTTAATCCCGTCATATGTCAGGAGCATCCACTATCAACATGCCATACACTATTTACAACTTTAGTGGATGACTCCTACAAAGATATAAAAGAACAGATTAACCAGGTGAAACTAGAACCCAAGTTTGAACTACTTTGGGTTTTGGAGAGATTGACTATTTATGAAAGAAATTATTAACCAATCCAGTCAATCTACTTCCAAGTGAATTCCTATTAACATGTCTATGATGAAGCTCAGGACAATGCTTAACTGCATGATCATCTTTACCACATCAAAAACAGTGTGGTTTTAATCTAGATGTGTTATGCAATAAGGTAGGGATTTTATCAATGTATATTTCCTCTTCACATTTAGAAAGTCTAGAATCAACGTCACTGCATCTCTCATACATGTCTTTAGGTCTGTTTTTATTTGAAAAAGAATGATTATTTACAAAAGAAGATGAGTTGTCATCTAATATACATGTGGTATTTGTACCACTTGTACTTGCTTTAGATGACAATGTAACCATTTCATTTGACACAAAAATTTTTGTTGGGGTAAAAGATGGAATGGGGTGAGAGAAGAATTTTTCAAAACAATTATTTTTAATTTTCTCGTTACTTTTCTCAATGAAATCAGTCACAATATTAACGCAATCAGAAGAAGTAGCATCATTACAATCCAAAGCATTTAAAGATGAAATAGAAACATCACTAGAACACGATGAGACAGAGTCTGTTAGAGATTCACTAGAACAAAAATAGAATTTAAACTAGATTTATGATCTAAGACAGAATGCTGAGATTCAGGTGTACTAAGACTAGTGCATCCAAGCCCGCTAGTCGGTCCATAATCGTAGTCCTCACGAACGTGCTTAGGATTCACACCTTCTAAACCTGCAGATATACTGTTAGTATCTATTTTGTTCATATCATTAGAAGTGTGAGGAATAGGCATAGGTGAATAACAGTAAGTACTAGGAGGACGATAAACCTTAGTATTTTCATATCCCAATCCTGTTTTAATCCTAGCCCCCCGTTGAGATTTACATAAATCATCATGTTTCATTCCCGATATTGTTCATTTATTGAGCTTTGACTGAAGTTTCCTTGCTTCAAATTCAGCAAGAGCAACCCTTTCAGTCAAAGTGTTAATCTCAACATTTCTTTCCAAAACTATTCGTTTTAAATCATCATTTTCTTTCAAAGCCTCATTTAATTTAACAAAATATTTAGACTTGTTTATTTTAAGTTCCTCATTAATTCGTTTTAAATCTATCTTATTATCAGTTAATAAACGATTAGCTTTATAAACCCCAAATAATCTGATTTTGCATGCTGAAGAACACATATCCTGAATTACCTCATAAGGAAGTCCCATCACCACCTTTCCTGCTGCTAAAGCTTTCTCACATTGGCACACCAGAGTTCACAACTTGTTTTCCTTGATAGTGGTAGCAACATCATCTTTTTCCTTTTCTTGCTTAGTGGGTTTACTTCCTTCCTTCCTTATCTCCTCCATTTTACCTTCTTTCACCTTCTCATCCTCCTTCACCTTCACAGATACTTCAACTTTATCTCTAAGTTCTTTGAATGGATCAAATTCATCCTCACAATTCACCTTCCTCTTTCTTTCCACGATCTCAGCCACTAGCGCTTGGTTAATCTCTTCTCTCGTTTCTTCAACTTGAGCACTCCAATCAAAGTTAGAAATCAAAGATGTCTCATTCTTCTGTTTCATTTCTTCTTTATCCCCACTTGAAACTAGCTTTGGGACTCCTGAATTGTTGGGTCAGTGATGATCGGCAATGGACATTCACATTTGAAGTGTCCCAACTATTTGTATTTAAAACACCTCAGTTTGGACTTATTAAATCCCATTCTGGAGTTAGAGCTTTGACTTTCGAATTTCTTTCTTCTAGTGCACTCCATGAATCTTCGGGCTCTAAGTGTTAACATTTCCATTTGCCATTGAATGTCAGTCTCTTCAAGATCATCAGGGTCCACCTGATACATATCCTCTATCGTCAATCCTTTGCCTTTCAACTCCCCCGCCACTAGAGCTTCATAACTCTGAACAAACATACCAGAAAGAGCCATTGTCTCGGATGGAACTGAAGTTTCACCATTTGCTTTTAAGTTAGATTGATCTCTCCGAGCACTACCATAACCTCAAGAATAATCACCAGCATTCATTCTACATTGACAAGATGCCTTCATTGGAGAGCTTGCAGCGGAAGACAGTAGTGCAGCATTCTGAGTGTAACCAGATGTAGGCATCATGGTTTGGTTGAATTCCCTTCTCTTCAGATCCAAGTCAAAAGATTTCAGTTTGTTGATTACATCCATAAGCCTGTAATCAGCAAAGTTTCTTTCCTGCTTCAGCATCCTCACTTGTAAGCTACATTGGGGTGGAAGAGAGTCTAGTAGCTTATTCACCTGCTCATGATTACCCAACTGATCATCATACTTTTTAGAGTACCTGATACTGACAAAAATCGATTGGTAATATTGGTAAGATCTTCATTCTTATGTCCGACAAATGAATTAAACTCCTTCTGAGCTTGAGCTTTCTTATCCTTCTTCAGATCTTCATTTCCATCATAGAATTCACATAGTGCATCATACAAAGACTTTGCATCCTTGTGTTCAGCAAATCGATTGTAAATATCAAGAGCAAGACATAGAGTTAATACTCCAAAAGCTTTCTGGTCTCAATCAATCAGCTTCAGATCCTTCTAGTTGAATGTGGCTGGGTCCATGTTTTGAGACACGGTACCACCAACAGTGACTGTTGGTTTGTGCGGACCAGTGATGATAGATTCCCATTGGTTGTGGTTGGTGTAGAAGAAAAAGGCTTTGAGATGTCTCTTCCAATCATCAAAGTTGTCACCGTTTATGAGTCTCAGAGGTCTGTTGGGAGCTACACTTTCTAAATCTGCAAGGGTGAGAGACGTCATCTTTCACATACTGGTTTCGCAGAAGAGAATAACAATTTCGTAGGAAATGAGCAGTTTCGCAGAGCTAGTTTCGCAGCCCAGATGGTAATTTTGCTAGTAATTTCAATAGCCAGAAGATTGAAAATACTTAGTTTCGCCAACAGTTTCACGCGAAACAAGCTTGAACTTTTGTTTAGTGGTACTTTCGACAGCAATTTCGCTTGGAAGATGAACACGAGCACTGTTGAACTTTCGTTCAGGGTTTCTACTTTCGCAGATGTGCTGAAAACAACTACGAAGTGTTAAACACTTGTAGTTTTGCTGAATGAAGATGACAGTTTCGCTGGATGATCAGTAGATTCGCTAGATGAATCTGAAAACCCTTTTTACTCCGAAAACAATCTGAAATCACCCGAATCTTAATGGATATGAGAACTGATGATTCATAGAGCTTTCCCAACAAATAACAAGCAAAATTCAATTAAATTCCATATCAAATACACTCAAATTTGATCCAGAATTGACGAAATAGTGATATTGAACAAAAACAACCAAAAACCTCAAACAATCAAGAGCACTAAGGCTCTAATACCATTTTATTGGTCCATTTGATTGATTTTCAGTACAAATGATGTTTGAATCGTTTAATATTAGAACTAATAACAAACACATAGATTGAGACGAATAAGAACAAGCAAAATGTATTCAAATATAAGCAAGTAATGATCCAATGCAATCAAAAGAAGAAAGCTCAATATATTTCAATGAATAATAGCTTACAAATGCCTCTTGCAACCCAAATACACGATTAGGGTTTTTTCAAGGATACCCAACAACGAACAAGATCAAATCTATATATAACAGTCCTAGTTTCACAGACAGTTTCACTGTCAACGAAACTGTGCTACCGAAACTATAGTTTCGCCCGGCAGAAACACAGTTTCGCCGGGTGAACTAAACAGCTGACTATGAGCGAAACTACAGTTTCGCTCATAGTTTCGCTGGACCTCAAAACTAGATAAACTAATCAACATACAAAAGTAAACTAACATTAAACATATTACAAAGTAATATAAACATAATCTAAACTAAGGTGAGTCCAACCTATACTTGATCTTCAGTTAGAGATATTAGTGGTGTGTATATTACACTCCCTCCTTCTAGGACGTGATACATTAAGGTAAATGGTGCTTGGGCTACTCGAAACCAATTATGAGATACTAAATGAATTTATCTATGATGCTATCAGAATGCCGACTAGTAGAGGAACCCGGTATGGAAGACGAGAAGCTAATAGAGGCCGCCATGAGGAGGCCAGACAAACCAGAAACCAACCTACACCACCAGGAACTCCCCATGGGGAGAATGCTAATCAATAGAATAATAAGAGAATTGCCAACCTCATAGCACAACAGTTGCTAATGCTATTCAGACCATCATCGCCCAGATCATTGCGGACCGGAGTAACCCCGGTGGTAATGATTGATTCCGGAACGACAAGGGCAACAACGAGGAAGCTGAAGCATTGAAGAACGGATGCTCTTACAAAACCTTCCTGGCATGCACGCCCAAGGATTTCTATGGCACCGAGGGTACGATAGAGACTTACCGGTGGATCAATGAAATGGAAGATGTCCTAGACATCAGTAAGTGTAAGATGGACCACATGGTGAGGTTTGCATCCCAATCACTCAAGGGATCAGCTCTAGAATAGTGGAAGATGGTTACTCCACCCCGGGGAAGAAACGCTACTAACCAAATGAGTTGGACTGAATTCAGGGACCTGATAACCAACAAATACTGCCCCATCAATCAACTCGAGAAGCTGGAGTCAGAATTTCTTAGCCTGGAAATAAAAGGTCCTAATTACACTGAGTACATTAACCACTTCTTAGCCTTGTCTCGACTGGTGCCACACCTGGTGACACAGGAATCTAAGGGCGTAGCACGTTTCATCTAGGGGTTACATCCTAGAGTTAGGGGTATGGTCCGATCTTCCAGACCTATGACTTTACAGGCCATGATGGATCTTGCTAGTAGCTTAACTGATGACCTGGTTAGGGCTGGATGGACAGAGCAGGGAAGAACTTAAGAAAAGAAGAGAAAGTGGGTTGATGTAAAGAAGATGATGGGTAGCAGCAGTGGTTCAAGGAAGAGGTCAGGTGAAGGTATTAGAGGTGATGATCAGGGAAGAAGGGCACGAAAGCTGTATGTAGGCACAAGCCCCTTTTGTAACAAATATAAACTGCACCGTCAAGGGGAGTGTAACCTAATGCCCTGTTTTAGGTGTAAGCGAACCGATCACTTTATTAAGGACTGTACGTATGTGCCAGGTAAACAATGCTATGAGTGTGGAGATCCAGGGAACATGAGGAATAAGTGTCCTAAGCTGGGGAGAGATAAGGATGCCAGACCCAACAAGCCTAAGGGATGAGTATTCGTGATGGAACCAGATGTGGTCAATGGTACGTTCCTTACAAAACAACCAACTTGCTACTGTTCTATTTGATAGTGGAGCAACTACTAGTTTTGTCTCTAGTACTTTTAGGCCTTTGATTGACTTGAGTGCATGCATCCTGACTGATACGTTTACCATAGAATTAGCTGATGATAACATCTTAGAAACTAATGAAGTCATTAAAGATTGCTTAATGAATCTAAAAGGAAGTACATTTAAGATAAACTTGATGCCTATTAAACAAGGAGGATTCGATGTAGTTGTTGGTATGGATTGGCTAGCTAGGCATATGGGTTTTGTAGTTGTTTATCAAAGACATATTAACCATTTAACATGTAAAACGTAGCATAGTTTATACTAAAATCGTGAGTTTATGTATCATATACATATGTTTAATCAAAAACCCAAAACAAGGATCATTTTATATGGAAGAACA
>BJCO01365067.1:0-10816 GCA_018326465.1 Flaveria floridana
AAGCATGAACATAACATAAAACATCCGTAAACATCATCATACATGCATGGGTACATACGGTTACATACTTAAGTTCTTTAAAGACATTTTACATGTATTTCCAGCCTAAAAAATCGTATAAAACATGTAAAAATGGGGTTCTAGAAACTCACATTTGCTGATTTGCAGCCTCCAACTCTAAACCCTGAACTTTCCAAAGAACTCAGACCCCTAGATGCGTCTAAAACACATATACCCGAACACACATACACATAAGAACATATATTCTCGGTTGCTTAGTCAAAACACAACAAAAACCGAGCCAATTATACAAAAATTTACTTACCTTCAAATTTCTTCTTCTTCTTCTTCTCTCTAGAACCCGAAAGTTTTTCTGCTCATTCTCTCTCTAAAATCGATAGAAAGGTGAAAAGCAGCATGGCATGGGCGGCCATGCCACTTTTATACAAAATTTATAAAAGACTTTGTACTTTGGACATTTTTAACCCCTCATCTTTGGGTCAAATTATATCTCCTTTTATTCTTCATTTCCTTCTAAAAATACGGGTGTTACACAGGAAGATATTGATTTGTTTCAATTAACGATATGTAGAGCTTGCAAGTGCGATAACTATCAAAAGCCCCCAATCAATTTCAAATTAGGATATCCAGAAGATGGTTTTCGATAGTGTTGTAGGTCCAAAGAGAACTTGATTATAAATACTGAAAGTTTGTGTGTTTAAAGTGCAATTATAAGTACAGAGAGTTTAAAGGCTTCTATTAGAATCTTTCCCCTCGATTATATAGCATCAATTTGATCAGTTTCAACTCGGTCGAGTCTAAAGATCGATTTGGGTATTTTGATTCGATTTGATAATTGTTTTGCAGTTATTGATGCCAACTGATTTTGGTATTATAACTACAATAATCACTAATGTGTTTCGGGTCATTAATTTAATCATTTGATCAATTCTTGAGTTGAAACCGTTTTAATTTGAACGGGGTTTTTAGTTTTGAGTTGAATGAGCAATAACAACCTAATGATTGAAATTGAAATGGGTTATGGGTTCGAATCAGTTTGGCGTATGATGAGGAATGGTTTGATTTGAATGATTTGAACGAATTTGGGTGATTTTAGGGTCGTCAGAGATCGGCCGAAGGTGGGCCGGAAGTGGTGGTCGGGTATACGGGTTGTAATTGGGTTGGGTTTTGTAAAATTGCACTTTAAACCCTGAACTTTTGATTTGTTTTTAATTGTAAAAAAGTTTTAATTTACACTTTAAAATTTACAAATTTAACCCCCAAAGTTATTTTTGTTTAATAAAAACACTAATTTAATTAATAACTAACTTACAAATTTATAAACTCTATAAACTTTATAAATTTCATTTATTTATGATAATGAAAATTGATATATTTGTGATAAAACTTTATAATTCTAAAATTTTAATATTAAAGATTGTAAAATTATTATTACATGATTAACAAACATAATTAATGTGTGGAACGAAATAGTAAAACAAAATGATTGAATACTGGCTATTATTACACGGATAACCAAATGGGTTTGAGTTTACAATATATTCGGGTTAAAATGTTATAATCGCCGCCCACAACCAGACTACTTCCCACTAAGGTTCGCTCTATGTTAAAACAATGAATGTAGGTGAGAGAAAGAAAACTGATAAAGGTACATATAAGAGAAAGAGATGTGAGGAAAATCATATTCAAAATAACACATAAAGCTATTCAAGTTGTACAGGATCCTTTATAAGTTCTATACGTATTAGACAGCAATACACAAAACACAATTTATAGTAAATCACTGTTCATTTCCTTCACAAATTAACATATAAGATAATTTCATGAAATGCTTATTTTGTTTGTAATAACATATATGTGCACTTAATGACCTATAAAAAATTTGTTATAGATTAATATTGTACATTAAGAGTTTATTTCAAACATATTGATTTTATGATTAAGTGTTTTATATTGAAACTTTAGTATGGATTTTGGGGTCTCGAATTGACTTCAATTCGAATGACTATAACTCTCTACTATAACTCTCTACTATAATATTTCAACATGCGACTTGATGAGTGTTTTAACTTGGCTAAACTTATTTATGCTCATCACAAATAATCTATCAACCGAGAGAATGTTTGTAATAACTTGCTTAGGTGACCTTATGGACCATTTGACTAACCTTACCAATATAACATAACTAGTCCTTATGAAAGTAAGTTCCGATAATAATTAGTTTAAGGGGGCACTTCAAATTTCCCTTTAGGTACCACTAATACAGAATACAAAAAGTTTTCATAACTGATCAATTATCATTAGTATTGATCATAAGGGTAGAAAACTCCTCAATAACACCGTTACGTATTATATCTAATCTCAATTAACTCAAGATACCATAACGAGATTCATGGCTTCATCTTCCTTTTCAAAGATAATGATTCGTACAAGTAAGTACTACCCTTTGATGTCTAATTTCACATTTGACATCGAAGAATCATGATTATGGTTCTATGTTTTAACCCATAATTAAAGATATAGTTAACAACATCCACATCTCATTTCCCATTCAAATCTCTATATTCTTTTTGTTATTATTGTTTCTATCTTTTATTTCACTTACAATCTTAACTATTAACCACGTTGTCTTATTACCTTTTTATTTTCCAAAATTGATTGTTAATATATTTTTATACATGAGTGATGCAAAGTTACATTGTAAACCATCTACTTGAAGCTTTATCTAAACATGAACCGCTAAATAGCCAAAGTTCAAGTATTGCCCATCCAAAAGCACAATGTGAAATTGTAAACTTAAATGCAAATGTTGAATGACTTGAATGCAAGCTATCAAGCAAAAAGTTACCTCTTACAAACAGATATAAAGAATACTAATCCATGATTAACATAAACAAAGAACTATGACCCATGAATCATATCAAAATATTAAAAGAACCAGAGTCGTGTTCAAATTTTGGTGTAGTTCCATAAGGAAGCATAATCTTTACGGCTTCTCTCCAATCTTTTGCCCCATGTTCATCCATACACCTCATACTAGTTATCTAAAAACCTAAAACATTTTCAAGAAATAATTTCTGTATCCAATTAGGTCTTCATATCATCAAATTTTCAACAACCTAAATCTGATTATGATAAATTTGATTGATTATAAATCAACTAAATCAAATCAAACAAGGAAAACACTTCAAGTTTGAAGAAGTTCCATCAAAAACCTCAACCATTATAAAGTCAAAATTCAACTGTGAAACTATAAGAATGATAATTTTGATTAATTCCAAAAAACCTAAATCAGATTAAAGAAGATAAGTAGCTCAATTACGTAATAAATTTAACTCGTGATAAACATTCACGCGCTTCGCGCGTGTGATGGACGGGGCAAAAAAAAGCTCAGATCCGTCATCATAGCCAAACACATAACCAGACTTTTCATCCTTTATAAACACATTGCACAACAACATAAGTAACAAGGACAAATCTCGCAAAATATACTCGTTGCCATAACATAAAAAATCAACAATGCGTAGCAATGCAACACCTGTGATGAGGCTTAGAACCGGTAGTCGGGTGTGACTGCAAACCATAAACGGTCACCAAACCATGGCAACCGACACCATTTCGCTCTATAATCATAGCCCTCGATTTACCATCAACAAAATATCTCAGATGAACAATGATTCATCGTCATCGACATATAGAACCAACAAATTACAACAGATTCGGATCTCAGATGAGATAGTGCTCATCGTCATTGAAACAGATGTCAGAGAAAAAAACATGTAAAACGAACCATGAAAAAAGGGCCCAAAAAAACGCTTACACCATCATCATCACCATCGCAACCGATCCCACCTCAACCGTGAAGGGAGGCCGAAGGGTCACCATTGAATAACTTGTAGCTTCCATGAAAAAACCATCAGATCTGAAGACCCTAAGTCATCGCGTCTTCAGATCTGAAAACCCTAGGTCACCGCGACGGCAGCGATGACACCACCGCCGCAGGGACTGCCACTAACGGCCATTGAGGGCCGCGCAGCCCAATAACCTGCAATAAACCTTACCATCGTAACCACCAAACATCACCCGCAGACCACCGCTAGCCCCACCTCGACCATAGAGGGAAGGCGGAGTGGTAACAGATCCCACACCACTGCGATGAAGAGCGATAAATAGATGCACGCGGTGAAATGGTTTCCATCATTGTCGCCTCTGCCATCGGCGGCGACCACCACAATACCCAGAAAACCTATTTTGTGGGTAAACCCTTTTTGTGTCCATACAAACACACATAGAGGGGCAAAGAGAAAACTCCCTAAAGTTATGTGGTTAAATCACAAAAACATTAATATGCACTGCTTGTTCATTTGGTTTATAAATATATAGGTTAATAAGGATCTCATGTAAACAACCATAAGGAATGAAAGAAGACCCCATCACACATCAAAGAATCTATCAACCAATATAAGTAGGATGTTCAAAAACATCCGAATCTGAAATATCCGAAATTCGAATATCCGAAATTTTCGAATCAAAAAATTTGGATATCCGAACTTCAGATATCCGAAATTTCGTATTCGGATAGTGATTTTCAGAATTTTGGAATATTTCGGATATCCGAAATATCCAAAATATTTTTACAAAAATTTAAAATATTAAATATTAATTAAATATTACTGATATTTTTTGATATTTCGAACATTTTAATAAAAAACTTTGGATATCCGATAAAACCTCAAAAAAATTATTACATTTTTATAAAAATTATTAAATAATACAATTTTTTTAATTCGGATATCCGAACGGATATCCGAATCCGAAATTTCGGATATCCGAATTTTGAATATCCAAAATTTCAGATTCGAATTCGAATAATGAAATCCACTATTCGATATTTTCAGATATTCGAATTTAAACGCCCCTTATATTCGATTATGGACACACTGCACTGCACACAAATTAAAGTAAAAAATCTTCCCCAAAGTATAAGGAGTGGATGAGACATCCGATGTGAAAGTATATTTTTGCCTCCATCTTGTAACACCTCATATGAAATCTGCAAAGCTGATTAAATTAACTTCGACCCACAAATCAGTGCATAAAACAACACTAAATCAGTCAATCTTCGACACCCTTTTGCTTCAATGCCAACATTTAAAGGAATTCAACCAAATTCTCTCTCAAATGATCGTCACTGGGTTCATCAAAGACACATATGCAGCAAGCAGGATCCACACCTTTTCTACAGCCCAATCTTCATTCTTCAGCCTCAATTATTCGCGTAAACTATTCGATCACATCGAAAACCCAAATGGTTTTATTTACAACACCATGATGCGATCATACTTGCAGATGAATGATGCAAAAGAAGCTCTTTTTCTTTACAAGTTGATGTTAAAGAACAAGAAAAGTGTTTATCCTGATAGCTACACGTATCCTCTGTTAGTTCAAGCGTGTATCGCTAGGTGTTCGGTTTTGGAGGGAAAAGAGATACATGATCATGTGGTGAAAATGGGGTTTGATTCGGATGTTTACGTACGGAACACTTTGATTAATATGTTTGCTGTTTGTGGGGAGATGATGGATGCACGCAAGGTGTTCGATGAAAGTCCTGTGAGAGATTCAGTTTCTTGGAACTCGATATTGGCGGGGTATGTTCAGATGGGTAATGTACAAGAAGCAAAGGTGATTTATGATCAGATGCCTGAAAAGAATGTAATTGCATCGAATTCCATGATCGTGTTGTTTGGTCGATGTGCTCATATCGCTGAAGCTTATCGGTTATTTGTTGACATGAAAGAAAAAGACCTTGTTTCTTGGACTGCAATGATTAGTTGTTATGAGCAAAGAGGTATGTATCAAGAGGCTTTGGTTATGTTTATTGAAATGAATCGTAAGGGAATCAATATTGATGAAGTTGTGGTGATCAGTGTTCTTTCGGCATGTGCTCACTCATCGGTTCTTGAAACAGGAGCGTCCATTCATGGATTAGTCGTAACAAGAGGAACATCATCTTATGTTAACATCCATAATGCTTTGATTCACATGTACTCCACTTGTGCAGATATAGGAGCTGCAGAGAAACTGTTTAATTCGAGTTCCCACACGGATATTATATCTTGGAACTCTATGATCTCTGCCTATTCGAAGTGTGGTTCACTCGATAAAGCTCGGAAAGTGTTTGAGAATATGCCTGTAAAGGATGTTGTCTCATGGAGTGCACTAATATCGGGCCATTCACAAGCCGGTATGTTTGATGAAACTATAGCATTGTTCCAGGAGATGATGCTTCATGGTCAATCTAAGCCTGATGAGACTATTTTGGTTAGTGTGATCTCGGCTTGCACTCGTCTGGCTGCTCTTGAGCAAGGTACATGGGTGCACACATATATTAAAAGAAACGGTTTAGAGGTTAATTCTATTCTTGGTACTACACTTATAGACATGTACATGAAGCTAGGGTGTGTAGAAAGTGCCAAAGAGGTTTTCCATAAAATGGATAAAAAAGGAGTATCGTCTTGGAACGCTTTGATTCTTGGGCTTGCCATGAATGGGCAGGTGGAGAAATCACTTGAAATGTTCTCAGAAATGAAAAGATCTGATGTAGCTCCTAATGAGATAACGTTTGTGGCGGTCCTTGGTGGTTGCCGCCACATGGGATTGGTGGATGAGGGTCGCCACCACTTTGATTCCATGATCAATACACACAAAATTGAGCCAAATATCAAACATTACGGATGCATGGTTGATCTCCTTGGGCGTGCGGGGTTGCTCAAAGAAGCTGAAGAACTAATTGATAGTATGCCAATGGCACCCGATGTTGCTACATGGGGTGCGTTGCTTGGCGCATGTAAGAAACATGGTGCTAATGAAATGGGAGAGCGGGTCGGGTTGAAGCTCATCGAGCTTCAACCCGACCATGATGGTTTTCATGTTCTTCTATCGAATATATACGCTTCAAAAGGAAGTTGGGAAAACGTGGCGGGAATACGAGGGACAATGGTTGAAAAACGTGTTGTTAAAATGCCCGGTTGCAGCATAATTGAAGCCAATGGCATAGTGCATGAATTTGTAGCTGGGGATAAGGAACACCCTCGAATTCATGAGATTGAGGAAATGTTGGATGCAATAACCGAAAGAGTGAAGATGATTGGTTATTCCCCGGATACGAATGAAGTTTCTTTCGATATTGATGACGAAGAGAAGGAAACAACACTTGTTAGGCATAGTGAAAAGCTTGCAATTGCTTTTGGGCTTATGGTTACTGATCCTCCAACAACAATTAGAATAATGAAGAACTTAAGGATATGTAATGATTGTCATGCACTCGCGAAGCTTGTCTCTAAAGCATTTGACAGGGAAATAGTGGTGAGGGATCGACATGTATTTCACCACTTTAGACAAGGTTCATGTTCATGTATGGAATACTGGTAATGACCGGTGACAGCTTAGTTATGAATGGGTTGATTTCAGGTTATATTTTACTTGTAATGGGTTGAGTAAAAAAGTTTGGAAGGAAACACGTCTTTGTTAAAATTTAAAATATTTGGAGAAAAAGATTTACGGGCTACCTGATATGTTGGAAGTCTCATTTAGAGGTGAAGAACACCCCATTTACCATCTCTAGTAATGAAGTGTCTTGGAGTATTCTGCTCCGCAAACATAGGTAAAGAACTATTCTGTGCAGTCCTAACATAGTTCAGCTGGTTATCATTTCTGGTTTCGGACACCAGGTTCAGAATCAAGGTAGCTGAACCTAAACTCCTGACGATCAATTAGATTTTGAGCTTAACTTTTACTCTTGTTGCTTTTTGTATCATTGACTGAACAACCAGCAACATATATACTAATGGAGTATGTTTGACAAATATCATTCAATAAACTTATGTCAGTCACCAACCATCTCACCATATAAATATGGACTAGTGAATATGCCTGCGCTTCGTGCCGCGCTGCAAAGTATAAATCTGGGAAATTAATCTCAAGCAAAATGTAAAAGACGCAACAGTTTAAATACTAATTTTATTTACAGCATGAACAACAAGATCAATGACAACGACATTGCTAATTTACAAAGTTTTCTTAGTATGCAAAATAAGTAGATACAAATGGTATATCAACAAAATTTGTGTTGTCTTGATTTCATTCCTGTTCATTGTTAACCTGCAAAAGGCAGAGGCTAGAAAGCTTTAAAGTCTTGCATTGATTAAATTTGTTAAATGTTTCATTAGGTAATTGACAGTGAGATTATACACTAATGAAATGAGTGGCAAGGTTTGGGTCTTACCTAAATCCATATATGTGCTGGAAGAAAACAGGGTTGACTAAGTATATAGGTATAGTATAAAGTGAATAGGTTTCTTTAGTTCACATATTTGGATTTAAAGATGTTAAAGGGTATTTAGAAGTTACATGGGAAGTATATGGTGGACTTAGTTTTGTGATTTTTTACATTGGTCGGCAAAAAAAGATGGAAAGGATACTGATACCTCACTTAACCTTGATGCTATTGTGTAGCCTTTATGGTGCTGTGCTTGTCTCTGTAAAATTTACAATTATAATGATCATTTAGGTGTATACCTCATCATATGATTAAGTTTTGTTTAACATGTGGGCATTTTGTAAAAAAACTAAATCAAGAGTAGCATGTGGTGTGTATAAGAAGAAGGAAATAACAACAGTAGGAAATGAAGTTTGGGCACCTGGTGATTATTGTGAAGGCCTTTTGGATTGTTATGCTAAAGGTGTTTCTGGTTGTGATATGGTTGTTGTGTGAGTGGATGTCAAAGAAAGAGGCAGAGTTGTCTGAAATTGTCTTACTGATAGTTTGGTTCAGGGATCTGATCATGTTAACTACACACCCAAACATATGTTCCTAACTCATCTTTTTCTTGAAGTGTTCTCTTTGTGCTTTTAGAATATGACTAATAGAAGCATGTGTGATATGCACGTATTCGATCAGGTGATCGTTGTGGTTATGAAAATTTAAATTTAGTTTCATTTTATTGTTATGAACATGGAACCTTGAGGGTGAATGCACACACCATATGGTCTTGTGGGTTTTTTTGTGAAATTATTAGTTTGTTATCGATTATTTGCTTTGGCTTGTGAAGACCGGAAGATCTTGATTTTTCTATGTTTTTAAATCTGAACATTGATTAAAAGTCAACAAATATTAATTAGCATAACACATTGATGCAATGGAAAGGATAGAGAGAAAAACTAGAGTAAGGAGGGAAACTCAGTATTCAATTGCATGTCGACTACAACTGACTCCCAACTAACTATAACGACTTACAATAATTTTTTTTACAGATTGACATATTCTGTCCCTCTACTTAAAAACATTTACAAAGTGAAGTCTGAACAATGCATCCCATGCGTACGTGTGTAACAATACCCTCCTCTTAACCGCCTTCTTAACCTTAAAGAACGAATTCTGGAAACCGCAACTATAGGTCATCCAAGCACTCCTAAGTGGCATTAGCAGGGGATGACTTTGCCACTTAATAAGCCTTTGCGTGGCTGCATGATTAATCCTCTTAACCATCCTCTTATCCAAAATTAATTCAGAAAGCAAATGAAATGGAGAATCATGTGGGATAAGAACGATTTTAGAAGGAGGGCCCTTAAGCTTTTTTAAGCAAGGACACATGAAAGTCTCCACCGAAAACTACAAAATTCAAATAAAACACAAATAAGTGTTTAAATAAATGAATATTCATCAAACTTTTCTAAATCATCATCTTCATTAATCTGTATTCTTTCTTTTCAGATCCAATTTTGCATGTATATTAATGCTTCTATAGGTTTTAACCATCCGTCTACCCGTGTCGAAAGCAAACTCAAAAGCAACAACTAAAACTGGAATAACTCATTATACTCACATGAAGTTCTTATCACATTTACAGATGCACTTCACCTAGGATCGACCAATGCAACAAACCGCAATAAATCCTCCGATCCTAGTTTTGCCTACCATCATCTAGAGGTCACTTCTATAAGCCTTACATACTTATTATAAGTGGATAGGTGAGTGAGTGCTTTTGGTGTACTGAGAAATTTACTCCCACCTATAAAAATACTAAGAAACAAGTTTTCTTCTTTATAAGTGGATAGGGAGGAGGAAGATACATTGGTGGATGATAAATTTGATCCATACTCTCTACCAGTGTTATGATGGGTAATAGTTTGCTTGCTACCATGAGAGTACAAGGTTCAGTGGGAGCTGGACAGTTACATATTTTGATTGATTCAGGATCCACTCATAATCATTGATTCACGAGTAGCTCACTAATTGCAATGTGAAATTCATGATATCAAGCCATTTAAAGTATGTGTAGTTGACGGTAAACAATTGGCTTGTAGTCAAGTGTGCCTCCAACAGTGTATGCAAGGCAAGTGATATACAACTGAAGTTTTGCTTATTCCTTTGGAGAACTATGATATGATTTTTGAGTTTTCGAAGAACTATGATATGATTTTTTGAGTCCAATGTTTTTTCCCTAAATGATATTCTTTGAAATTCTAACAAAAATGACCATGAAGTTTGTATTAGGTGATGTTCTTTATGAGCTTAAAGTGATGGTGGATTATAAAGTGTCCGTTTATTCGGTTGAGAAAATTCATAATTTTTTAACACAACAAACTAATGTGGTAGCTTAACTTTGAACCATTTCTTTAGCGGTACAAGATGATATTAAGTCATATGGGTCTTCAATTTTACACAGTCAATCCCACTAATAGTAATAAGCTGTTAAGTTAGTTTGAAGATCAATTTTTTGGGCTAACCACCTTA
>BJCO01365069.1:0-11047 GCA_018326465.1 Flaveria floridana
CGCCACTGCTGTGAGTAGAATCTGAATGTATGCTGCACCTGTCTGCTGTGCAGCCGCCTGAACTGACCCGCAACAAACTTTAACTCATCAGCTGATAACGCGAACGCCTCCACTTCTCTTAGAGCTTTTACAGTTCTAGTGGAAGATGGAAGGTTAGAACCGGATTTAGGGTCGAGAGCCCATGTTAAAAGCTCTTCACCGCAGAAGTCCCCTTCTTTCAGCAACCCACGGTTGAAAAAACCGCTTCTGCCACCATCAGTGGTTACACTCTCGAGGCGCCCTCGAATTATGAACAGCATTTCATCAACAGGGTCTTCTTCACGGATGATGTATGAATGATCGGTGAATAAACATGGTTTCAACCGCTCACAAATGGCATCCAGCAGCCTCTCATCCATGTTTTCAAAAAGAGGAACCTACAAACAAGAAACCGTTGTCATTCACGAGATGATTGATAATTTGATCTCATACTGCAAGAATTGATGATACAGAATTACCCGTTTGACCAACGAAAGACAAAGATGTCGTTTGATGTCCCTTCTAAGATCTTTGGGTAAACTTTGAACCAAATTTTCTTCATCTACTCCACGGGTTTCTAACCACTTGTACTGTTCGTATCGTCTCACACGCTCACGCAGATCTGGTGGAAGTAACCGGTGGTGCATCCACTGCTCCGAGTCACGCCTCTTGACTCGCATTTCTTCTAGCCGGATTGTAAGAGATTGCAGGTATGTCTGTTGCAGTGTTGAACCATTAAAAAACAAACCAACATCTCAAGTAAAGGTTTGATTATGTGGGTCCTATCATTTCTCCATGAGTCGTTGAGTGGGACCCACAAAACGTTTAATGGAAAAACAGACACAAGATTAACCATTAACCAGAAAGTTTACACTTTGGTGTGATTTTAGCATTCTGAATAATAACCAGCATATACGAAGTTACAAACCTGCATGTTACCGATCAACAGTGCAAAGAGTATAAGCCCTGATATCGCGAGTGTAATGGAAAATAAAGATTCTCCAGCATAAGTGCTGGTTTCAAGCCCCTGCCCAAGTGTGCTGTCACAAAAAGAACAAGAAGTATTATTAAACTGTGATTCATAGAAAGTTTTTGTGTTAATGTAACAAGCGTTTGAATCATTTACTCTCTTTTTATAAGAACTAACCTAACATTGAAATCTCTTTATTGACGTTACATCTTTGAAAAGCTTGTTGTTTTTTTTAGATAACCATGAGAACTAGAAAAACTTATGGGCCCCACCAATACCCTGATAACCAATGAGACAAGGTTACATAGCTTGTGTTAGTCAGGTGGCTTTCATGAGGTTAAAAGGCAAAAACCAATGGAAGCTGGATTCGAACCTGAGACTTTGCTATAGGGAATAAGTGTCACCACCTTGACGGTGCTTGTTTACTATGTGGGTGCTTATTACATGGTTAAATTTGGTTACATTAAGTCTCAAACAAAACATAAAAAAAGTTACATCAGGGATGAAGAAATCAATATACCTCAAATTCTGCAGGCCCCACCAGAGGCAGTAGCAATACTTCAATACAAACTCTTTTGATGAAACAATGCCAGAGGACAAGGCCTGCTTGAAAATCCCAAAATCGAATGGTGGATTGTCGCCATCAGGGCTGCAGTATTCGGTTAAGACCGAGCTACTGATATTGCTCCAGCTATCAAAACCTGCCATGTAATCATTTCCACAATACAAGAAACCTGTATTGTGACCGCTATTTTTGCAAGCTCTTTGCCAACAAGTATCGTTACGCTCTATAGATAATAAATACCAAAACGCCCCGACTATCTGCAAAAAAATGGAGATTAATTGTTTAGGTGTTGAAGGCTAAAATCTTATTTAGTCATTCTACAATTCACTCATATCAATTTAGGTGTATAAATGACTAAATCTGTAAGAGAACATTTAGTTAAAAATGCAATAATAGGATATATTTACAGACGTGGTTGTTTTATTAACCCATAAATTTGAAGGTGGCAGTTTTGAAGCTTTCACTTATGAATTGGTCAGTACATGTATTATCCTAAATAAGGGCAATGTCATAAACCTAAAGAACTTTCACTGAATTTGTATATAAGTCTCTGGACTCTACTTTTGCATCTTTATATCCCCTAACTTCTAAATCCCAAAGAGAAAGTCCCTTTTATAGAGTTTAGGGAATTAACATATAAAAAAGGATCTATCCATTGAGTTTTTATAACTTTAGGACTTAGCCATGATAAAAAAATTAAAAAATTATTAAAAAAAAGGCTCGGGAATCTTTTTGTTGAGTTTCAATGATTTAGGATTTAATCATGAGAAAGTACCAAGAGTTATATGCCAATTCAATTAAAATCTAAAAGATTTTTCTTTCAACATTTTAAAATAAAAATTATTTTTATAATCATATTTTGACACGCTAACTGTTCACAAAATTCAAGTTGTTGGGACAAACAACGTTTAGGGTCAACCCAACTCCACCTTTCCCTTTTCGAACCCCACCCTTTTGACCCAATTTTGTAACCTCTACATAAATTTAACATCAACATTAATAACCAACTAAAAACAATAGATTACATGACTGGCAAGCATTACATGACTGGCAAGCATGTAGAGCAACAAATAATAAGCAGCGCCAGCCCATGCGGTTTCAGCAATAACACCAGCAGTCCTTTTCAATTCTGAAGTCAAAGGCGCAATTCTTGCAAATCTTGGAATGTATTGAAGTAACACCATAAAAAATAATGCTTGTTTTGTAGACAGTACATCCGAGCCTCTAGACCTTTGCAGAAATCTCCAGATAACAATCTGCCAAGATTACAAAATGATATAAAACTAGATGCTGACCATGTAGCAATTTCCACCCATTTACATAATACTTCCTTGATTCAGGTTATGTTTAACTCTAGGGGTCCAATGGTTAAAATCAAACAATTTAGATTAAAAAGAAACGGGCCAAACAGGTTGGAAGTCACACAAGATTTGTTTTAATGTATAAAATCTCCTAAACAGTTCAAAAAAACAAGATTATTAATGAAATAATAAGATTATTTGGTAATCATATTTGACGCACTACTCGGTGGGAAGCCACCCAACATATTAATTATTTATCAAAAAGTTAAAGTTTTAAGCCAAAAAGTGTTTTGGTAAATCTGACCCAACCTTCTTCACCTATAACTATTTTTTTTTGGATTATGTCATTCACCATATATAGTTTTTTAATCATATATGACACATTAATTATCTGCAAAAAAAAAAAAGATTTAGGACAACAAGTGTTTTAGTTCAACCCAATCTGTGGCATTCAATCACCTGTTTTGACCCATTACCTAAGCCACCCAACCACCCATTTTTTAACCTCTACGTAAAGCATAAGTCCAAGAAGATTTTCCCCACATCCTCCATATTCCAACAGTATATTTAAGTTAAAAAGTCTTAATGTAAATCATCTAACCTGTGGCAGGGGGAGAATAGAAAGGAAATCAATGATAAAATACCACCGCAAGTATCTCTTAGCAATCTGTGCAGGATTTATCACGAGTTCACCCCGTCCAAAGACCCTAGATGATGGTGCAATATATGCAGTTCTGAACTGAAGAGCCATGTGAATAAGATAAAATGCATCCACAATGGTCCTCAAAGTTGTAGCTATAAGGGCTAAATTTCGGTCTATGCCAAGGCAAGTATTAGATTGATCAAAAACAGGAAGATAAAAGAAAAGTGGGTCCACGGATACCGCAAGGATACACGAAACAACAAAGAATTTGTTCCATGTGAGAAGGAATTTATCTTGCGGGTCAAATATTTTTTTCTCTGATACTTTAAGATCTTCTGCAAAAACAGCAAAAGACACTCCAAACCCAAGTTTTCTCCCTATTGACTTAAGCCCTTCTGACCCTTTTTTAACTCCTTTTTTGAAAGATTTAGAGGGGATTGCAGTTTGATGAATTAGTCCCTCGAATCCACGTTTGTGTATAGCTGCTGAGGAACTTGGAGATGATGATCTGGAATCCAAATCATCCAACCTGTATATGAACAATGAAGATAAAAATTGTTTGATTTACTTAAAGTTGATTTATAACTACATTCTTGGCATATTCAAATAAGAAATGAACCAAACTGTCAATTTATGACATGCCCGTTAACATGACATGACCTGTTAACGAAGTTAAGGTTTGAGTTAAATGAGTCCAGGTCATAAATGGGTCAACACATTTATAATAACCAAGCAAAAAATTAGGGAACTAGATTAAAAAATGCCCAATCTTGACACATAAATCTGCAAAGTTACCTCATAAATTGGGTCTTTGATCCACATTTGTACATTTTGTCAGTCTTAACTCATGAATCCAACTGTAAATCAACAAAATAAAAGATGTTAATAAACTATACAAAAGAAACCCCAAATTAACATATAAAATGCCCCGAATTCCCCTTCTTTTTCGAATGTAACTATTACACGAAAAAGATTTAACCATCACATACATATGATCTCAAAAACCGATCAACTTCATCATTTTCATTCAGTTTTAATCAAATCAAGTAACATGAATACCTACTTTGAATACACATTACTTAGAACTTAATCAATTTATGTTGTTGATTGCATTCAAATTAAACGAAACTGATCATTGACGTTCCTTTGAGAGTTGTAATAAATCTGGCATCAAAGTCACATTATCGATTTTGACTAAATCATCCACTCAAACTCAACGAAATCCAATAAACTCACAGATCATGATCATAATTAGCCAAATGCAAGTTGATTAACTTCACAAAACCGAAATTAACCATCAGAAACAAAAACCCAAACCCTAAAATCAATCACAAATCTGATCAATCCAATAAAATCAAAACTTATGATAATCAAATCCAGTAATCAATTGTTCAAACAGATTAAAACAGTGATAAAAAAAGCATCAATAGAAATCGCACTTACAGTTGAAACTAAATCATCGATATGATCGGAGGAGTTAGAATCGGAGACGCGTAGAAATGGATGAACTAATTTCCAAATTTGGCAAGTTCGATGTGAATCGAATCGAATCGAAGTTGAGATTTAATGTTTGTGTTTTAACGTTGTATTATTTTAAACTGTTGCATTTCGTCACTACCGCCTATACACGTTTCATTAGTCCTTTCTAGATTTATTTAAAAAATATTGATCGTACTCGAATTATTAACCTGATTGCGTCAAGCCGTTAAAGTCAAAAACACAAAAAGGTAATACGGATTTTACATCATTCGAGGGGGCTAGTCGTGCAATTTGAAATGTTAATTTGTCGCATATTCACGTTGTACTACGCATCATGCGTATAATTTTGTGGTTATTATTTAAGTGTTGTCAATCATAAGATGCATCTAGTGAGAATCGAACCTAAAACTTAAAACTTCTAGGAGATTTTCAAATGATCCAAGCCATTCATGTGATGGTTTTCTAGATTTTTTTGATTGTAGTTTATATTAATTAAATTTAAAAAAAATTATAATTTATATGAATTAAATTTTCAGGGCATCATTTTTAATTTGTTGTAATTTTGTTGGATTAGTTGAGTTTGGTGGTTTGGGCGGTGATTAGTGATTGTGCTGATGCGTTTTTTTTTAATCTAATAACAATAAATATATTTATAACTATAGTGCTACATGTAACACTATGATAACACATCTAAATATCTAATACATATTATAGTCATAGTTGCTAAAATAACACATCTAAGGTATATTTAACATAGGAAAAGATTATAGTTTTTTTTAATAACTGCTCTACTAAATTTAATTAAAGGCTTTTTTTTTCTTTTCAAACGAATTCATAATAGTTTCATCATTTTCATAAATATTAAACTCTAAATGAGGGTGGTGTTGGAGAGAAGATGATGTAATGATAAGAAAACGGATACAAACACGTATGATTGGAGTTGTTATCATTGAAAAACACACAATTAAAAATATTGAGATCAATGAGAGTTTCGAAGCAAATTTAATAGTATCAGTAATGTTGGATACTATTAGATGATTCTTTTTTAAAATAATTTAACTTGAAATACTAGCTAATAATAAAAAGGATGAAATTGTTAATTAGAGTTCATTGCTATTTAGTAATGTTTGCTCTAATCAAAATTAGCATATCAAAACTATCCCATAAACAAAATGAAACCAGATTAATAAGTTTGGAACTTTGGATTGCATAGAAATTAGATAAACACAACATGAACACATTTAAAACTTTGATAAGATCATTATCAATTTAACATTGATCAACAATCATAAAATAGAATAATATTAAGATCATAATAACACAATACACGAAACTAAATAATAATATTAAGATAAAAAAAAAGCCCCCAAAAGTCTTCAACTAGCTACCACAATCCATGCAAACATAACTAGAAGCTAAACAAACTGAATAATAATAATAATAATAATAAAGAAAAAACCATGACTAATCTCTTTAAACCATAGCAATTACAACCAAGGTAACAACAGCAATGGTGTAAACATCGATAATCTTTTCATTTGATTCAACACCAGAAATAGATTGTGGAGATTCCGCTGGTGCCGGAGAGGATTGTGGGAGAGATACGGGGGCCAGAGAACCTCGCGGAGGTAGAGATGGTGGCGGCGAGCTATGTTTGTGAGACAAAACCTTAACCTCAAGCTTTTCACCCTTCTCACAATGTCCATCAACGCCACTAATGAAAAAGAACGAACCCGCTTCGTTGATCTTGAAAGCGGTGTTACCGTCATGGTACTCATTGATTGGCTTGGTCTTGTTACATTTCTTGTAGTCTCCTTCCTCGACTCGTAGCACTGAATCAGTCTTCGAGTCGTATTTAAACACTAAGTTTTAGACATCAAAACATGAAAGTGTTTGTTATTAAAATGGACATATGCATAAATGAAGAAAAAAATTTAACAAACAAACAAAAATCAAAGATTACCAAGCGTATCACCGATCTTAAAGCGTTCTTTTTCAGCCCATGTGTTTAGCGTGTTGGGAGAAGTAGGGATACGCCATGAGTTCTCTTTTCCACCAACTACAAACTCTGCTGTTTCACACGTGTCAAAGTTTAGTAAAAACAAAACTGACACCGTAACAAAGCATAATATTAAAAACCGGAATGAACCCATTTGAGAAGAACACTCAAAGATCGAGAACACTTGATGGAATTGAATATTTATCAAAGCAATAGATTATTGAAGAATTTAGGGTTTTGCATGAGGTAACACATCAATTTATAGATGTTAGGTTCGGAGTTTGTTATGGAGTAGCCGTTTGAAATTTGAGGGTATTTTGTATTTTGATATAACTAAATGTGATCTAATTCAAAATCAAAACAAAATTTGAAAAGAAGAGGGGATTAAGCCGTTTAAATTCAAAGGGTTTATCTTTAATAATAATGATTAATGGAATAAATGGGTATAAAATCGGTCAGTTTAGGAATAAATTGATGGAATTTAATACATTGAAGATGCTTGACTTTTTAAATTATGTTGGGAAAATGAGTTTTTACTTTGTCTTTATTGGAATTTTTAAAGTTTGACCATTAAGTAAATTTCCAAAATTCCTGATTCATTTTTTTTATAATGTTACTTACATTTGCTGATTCATTTACTGCTTTAAGCTAAATATTTTATTATCATATAAACCCATGTCAAACCATCACTGGCTAGCCCAGTGGTGGCCACGGAGGATGAGGCCAGGGGAAACCCGGGTTCGAGTCTTCCGGGTGAGTTTTCCTTTTTGGGTTTACCTGGGCGATAGAGGTTTCTCATCGAGGGGTTGGTATCAGTTGGTCGGCGTGGGGGCTCTGTAGCGTGGGCCCGGTTAAGACAACATAGTCTACATCTCCTGACATACGCGAGTTCTTGACGTTCACCTTTTAAAAAAAAATATAAACCCATGTCAGATAATAAAATAGTTTTTAATTTTATTTTTGAATTAGTAATACATGTACATATAAATATTTCGTTTTTAAAATTAGTACATATTATTGTTAACTTTTAAAATATTTATGAAGTCATCCTCTTGTTGAAACCGGTCCATGCCGATAAAGCTACTAGTTTAGTAAAACCAATTATGAAAAGATTAAAATTAACCGTTACCTCTTGTTTGATTTGAAATTTGAAAAAAAAAACTAAAACTGGCATACACATATAATTTAACTTTTTATACTTACACTAAGTAAAATCCTATCTTATGTAATATGTATCATTTTCTTTTAAATATTACAAAAATTAACAAAAGTAAAATAAGTCTTAAGGGATACCGATATCAAGATTTGAATTTTAATTCAAATCACCCCTTTAACTGAATCTTACACATCCTCTCACATACGTATTAGTGAAAAATAATAATTCCTTTTATAAATATGCATAGGCGCATCATAGTTTTTCTTCTTTATTTTTTTTATTTTATAAAAACAACTTCATTATTTAAAAGCACTGGTTAGTGCGATAAAAACGAATCTAAAATTATAAATTTTATTATTCAAACACTTTTAATAAACATGTATACAAAACTTGTTCCTTAAAAAACTAAATATTTGTAAAATTCGGCTTATTATGTCAATAAGTTTAGTTATGACTTATGGGCTAAAAAGAGGAAGCCCAACAAACCTGTTTTGTTAATGTATTTGGGATTTCAATGGATTATAGTAATGGGCCTTGTAGACCAACTTTTTTTTAACCAACCCACAAAATAAACAATGCGGATTTGCTGAAAGCCTGAAAAGTGAAAACAATTATAAATGTTCATCTCATTTTGTGTTGGAAATCCGTTTGAATCGACCACCATGGGTGGTGTTCACTAAACAAGCTCAATTTATCTCCCACACGAGGTAATTGGGGCAATCTCGGCAAGGGACCTCGGGTAGATCGGGTAGGGACATCTGGTAGGTGATTTCAGGTGATAGAAAACGAATGTTCGAGTGTGTGGTGCTTGCACATAAAGCTTAAGAAAAATAATTTTGGTAGTTTGGGTTGTGTTTCTATCAATTTGAAAAACTTTGGTAAAACTGAGATTTCACTTGATTATTGGTTGATTTAGTTTAGTACTTTAGTTTAAGTTGTGTCTCTAATATCCTGATAAGTATGAATGAGTTACACGGTTAGTTAAAAGTTGCCGGGATTTAATATTTGGGTGAGGTTATTTCACAAAGTGTATTTTTACTACAAAGTGTGAGAAGACACAATAAGGCTAAAAAGTCACAAAAAAATATATTTCATAATCTAAATTGAATTTCAAAAAAGTAATTTGGAGTCTATGTTCCTCTCGTCGTCCTCTTTCACAAAAAAAATAAAAAAAATAAAAAATTTTCATTATGTCTTTTTATGAAGAATGACGTCATTGTGTATTTCATAAATGACACAATAAAAAAAGTAAAAAACGTTAACCTTTTTTATTTTTTTATTTTTTATTTATTTTTTCTTAGTGAGAACGGCAAGGGAACAAAAGCTCGGAATTACTTTTTTGAAATTCGATTTAGATTGTAGATATAATTTTTTTTATGACTTTTGACTCATTGTGTCTTCTCACACTTTGTATTTGAACATCTTTCTAAATCTTTTATAAAGATACAATATTAAATTGAGATAATGATTTGGAAATCTTGAAATTTAGAACCTGTATCTAAGAAATTTGGAAAGCATTTCTGTAGGAATTTTTTAAAAATGAGGGGGTTCCTTTTTTAAAAGTAATTGACTTGAAGAAGAGTAAAAATTCTTAAATGTCATGATATATGTTCCGGAAATCTTGAAAGTAAGAAACTATTTCTAAGAAATATGGAAAGCATTTCTTATGAATCTTTTGCAAGCATGATGGGGGTTTCTTTTTATAAAGTTATTGACTTGAAGAAGAGTTGAAATTCTTAAATGTCATGGTTACATAAAGTATATTTATTTGACCTTCAATTCACATTTCTTTCTAGCTTTAATTGAAGTGCTTCATTTTTATAATTAACACTTTGAGAAGTGTTTTATGGTTAAGAATATTAGTATTTAAATAGCCTAATTGGTTAATAGTCATCCAAACATTGTTACTAATACAAATAGTTTCCAAAAATCAAATTTTATTTTAATATTTAGATTATTATAGATTATGACACTATTATTATAATCTTTTTATCACAATAAAACTCAACTTCTTACAACCGCTAGCATAACGTAGTGATAAAAATGTATGTATCTCGTTATTGAGATTGTGGCCTTAAGTCTTACTTGAGTCATATTGAAGTTACTTGAGTCATATTGAAGTAGAGTGAGATTAGATTAAAGCCATTTAAAAAAACTTACACCAGACCGTGTACCTTGTGAGTCACGATGGAACTCAGAAGGGTTCTCAAGAGTTAAAATCTAGCAGACGACCGGTAGAGTAGGTGCTTCGTCTAGTTCATGCTGCATAGATCTTATATATATGGAAAAACCCTCAAACTTTATCTATTTTACAAAGATTATTTTATAGTTTATTACATGTATTAAATTAACATATATAAAACAAAAGGATATATAAAGCTAAATTAAGTAATTTACTAATTTATATTTATTATTACTAAACAGTTGTCACATATTGTTTATCATTAATTTTAGTTTTTTAAATTTACCCATAATACAAACTTATAATAAATCAATATTATGCTATAGCTATCAACGTCTGATAAATATTTATGAAGTATGATATAAGACGAGTATAGTAACACATCACACATTGCAAAACATTTGTTTAAATGAGAGTTATAAGTAGTAGCCAGTAGACCAAACTGGTTAATGACATTCAATTGTGGTCATGGGGTAGTATCGGAATTTATTTCGTTATGTGCCCACAATTATACATTGCGAATATATAAATATACAATACATATTTAGAAACTAAACTAAAAATAATACCAATATAAAATAATTAAAAACACCATTTTATAGTGCGTACTTAATGTGTAGCGTGATTATATGTTGATAGGAGCAGGCCCGAACAACTCCGATTCGAAGGTAATGATCAAAATATGTTGATAGATTAAAGGTTTGTTTCGGATACAGATTCACCATCAAAACATA
>BJCO01365075.1:0-15492 GCA_018326465.1 Flaveria floridana
GACTTAGAACTATGTACAACAACCTCAAACCTATATATAATGTTCATACATATGAGTAATACTAAATACAATAAGAATATGATATAATCAAAGACAAATAAACATCAAAACACATATCATATTTCATTAAGCACTTGTATTACATATGTGCAGGAAATGAAAGACATTTACATTGAAGTACATTAACTAGGAACATAGTGTATCAACATTGTCTAACGCTCTTCACATGTTCTTCAAACTTCTTGTACTTCTCATCTTTTGTGACTCTATCATGAATCTCGAATGCAAAATAGAGTCTTATAACGTGCTGGAATGGGAGAGCTTGTACAATATCTTGTGTATCATAGAATAATGGCCACTTGTATAAAGTATAAACATCGTCCACCGACAAGTTAGTAAGCCACATTGGGTCAAATACCCTGATCGTCTTAATTTTACCATCTCGGTTAACCACAATAACTGCTTTGCCAGTCCTCTAATCATAGTACCACCACTTAAAATGAGGTATGAAGACCTTTCGCATTTCCCTCAACTGACTCTTTGACATTGTCCTTGGAGGTCTCCACTTCAACACCACCTTCTGTCTTCCAGAGATTGAGTCAACTTCCATTTTGTGAATGAACCTCCACGGTTTTTGAGGTTTGAAGTTGACCCATCTCATGTGGTACCCTTTCTTCAGTGCCTTTTCAAACTAACCCGACATCCTTCCTGGGTTTGCATACAGTAGCTTTAGGCACGCAAGTCTGTTCAGCTCAATGCCTGGGAGGGTTTTCAGATCGTGTGGATGTCTGTAATACTCAATCCCTTTCTCCCTTTTGACAACATAGACTTTTAAATCCTCAAAATAGGCCCAGCTGATAATTTTTCCTATCACTTTCTGATGCCTTTTAACCTTATACAACTTGGTGTATGCATTCTACTTTGGAGGCTCTCTCTGAGTTTTCATCTCAGCTAAACATGCAGCCCATTCAACCTTCCTTTATTCCACATCAACATCATCAGCTTGAGCTTTATCTTCTACCACCTCTTTCTCTATTACTTTGTCATCAGTCTTGTTAAATGCCTCACCGACAAAGGTCTCACCCAAGTCTGGTATAACATCTCCATAAATATCTGTGTACTGAGGATAGTGGTCTGATGTGACATTCTCTATCTCTATGTCATCAACTCCTTGCAACTCCTCATCACTAATAACATCAACTTCAGGAGCATCTCTAACGATCTCATTAGGGTTCAGTCTGAACATCTCAGCAAGCTGTTCATCTGATAAATCATGAATGATCTCCCCCTCTTCTAGTGTATAACTCACAGATCTTCTGACAATCCCTTACAAATCTAGAATCATTATGAGCTAAGTCTTAATTTGCTGAAGGGGAGCAACATCAAAATCGTCGACCTGTTGAGTTTTATCTGCTAAATAGAATGATCAACAAAACAAAAATTAATGAACATCAAGGCATTAAACATAAATTATAATCATTTACATTAATGTAATACAATGTTCAATTACAAAAGATTTCAAATTACATAAACATTCTCAATCATTATTTTGATCTTGATCTTGAGGCTCATTCGCTTGAGGAGCTGAGGAAGAAGTTCCCTGATCCTGCTTTTTCTTGGTACGCCTCTCCTTCGTAGATTGATATGACGCTGTTGTGTTCACATCACCTTCAGGTTTTTTATCCTTATCATCATCTTTCGTCTTCTCCTCTCCACTCTCATCATCCTCCTTCTAATCCTCCTCATCTTTAGATTCATCATCATGAGAATCATCATCATCTCCATCATCATCTCCATCTCCTTTAATATCTAATGTCTCCTCCCTTTTTCCTTTCAACCTCAACATGATCTTCTTATTCTTCTTCTCCAGATCCTTGATCTTCTTTATGGAGCCAGCACTAGCTCGTTCTGAGCTTGAAGGGCATTATGAGCTCGAACTAAAGCCCGCTCATGGGCTTCGTTCTTCTCAGTTAGCTTGGCGATTTGTTGGCCCTGTGCTGCATTCACTACCATCAGTTGGTTAATTTGATTGGCCCAAAGATCATCAGTAGCTAACAGCTTGAGAACTAGCCTGTTAAGGCGTGCAAGTTATTCCTCTAACCTAACAGTCGGTAGATGTGGTGTAAATAGGTGTGGGGATAGGAATGGTTTATGGAGGTGTGGTTTTGGGTATTGAGGGTGAGGAAAATATGGGTATAAGTGTGGTGGTGGGTATGTCGGTGGTAGTGGCTATGATGGTGGTAGTGGCAGTGGAAGAACTCATCAAGATAATCCTTTGGCGTTTCCCCTTCTTCCCATAGGGTTGGGCCATCCTCTTCCTCCTTGACCCCGTAGCAAGAGGTGCTTTTCCTATGCTGATTGGTTGTTCGGGTGTGTAGGATGGATCATTCTCCCCAGTATCGACACCCTTCGAACTAGCCTGGCGAACACCAACCACCTTCTTCCCTTTATCTGTAGCAACCCACTTGCTACCAACTTGTCTGACAAGTGGTTCCTCATCAGAGTCATCTTCTTACTCGTCTAAGTCGAAGTTCCTGATATCCTCACTGATCAGGAAGTCCTGGTGGATGGCAGCTTGCTCAGATTCACCAGCGGCTGATAAACCACCCTAATGAGAAGGTGGTTGGACGTTGATGTATTAGCAGCTCTGGATTGACTTGAGGCCTCATCGCTATCTCTTTGAACCTCCTCCTAGTCATCATCATCATTATCATCCTCATCATCTGGAATCAGAACGTGCTCAATATTGGAGTCACTATCATCATGTCACCATTTCTTCCTGGTTAGTGCTATGTAGTCAACATTGGCCAGATGGCCAAACAACCTTCTCATCGGGGGCTTCGTCTAGTTTCCCCTATACACTTTCATCCTACCCAATGTCGTGTCATCAATCACCTCCAATGACACCTCATCGTCTTTGTGCTTAGGCAGGTTGGGTAGCTTCTCATTGATGATCATCTGAAGAAACCGGGGATACATGCAGAAGCCTTCCTTTCCCTTGGCTTCTATGTTCTCCCTCATGTAATTGAAGAACATCTTTGAGAAACTGAACGGGTGGTTCAGTATTAACGCAACAAACGCGTTCTATATCTGATCGCTCATCTCATCAAAACCACCACGTCTAGACACAATGCACTTAAGTATCACATGTGCTAGGTACTTGAAAGGAGGGCACATGTTGCTCTTATTAAGCACACCGGCATTGATGTCAGCGGCGTACTTAATACGCAGAAAACAGCCCCTAACTGTTATACGACGTAGCTTGGTCAGATAATCCATGTCGTTTCTAGTATCCAACACTCTCCTCAAATCATCTTCACTTATATCTATATCCTAGCCAAAGATGGAGCTCCAGATCGTGTAAGGCTCAACTGATCTGTCTACTACTGCATTCTCCAAGAATGCCTGCTGTAGAGAACGGTATGGTGTGCAGGGAGTACAGATAGCTCGATAGATCCTGGATCGATTTAGGAACTCTATAATCCCTATGAACTCAGCGACATTCCTTGACGTGGTGGTCAAGTAAGCACAAATATTATGCTTCGTACTCATAGTCCACCTATCCGCCATTTTACTATAACAGAAATAACAAACATGTTAGATCAGTTCACACGGAAGAACATTTGAATTTAAGACAAGTCTCATCTTTCTGGTTCAATCGTACGATTGGACTATACGACTGAACTCAGTCATACGATTAAGCGTCCAACTGAGCTGTGTCGTGTGACATGACATACGATTAAGCTAGTCATGTGACTAGATCACCGATTGATTCAATCGTGCTATTAAATCATGCTTATAGTGCAATCGTGCGGTTGAATTATGCGTATGGAGCAATAGTGCAATTGAAGTTCATCAGTATGTCCAGTCACATACATACTGTGCGAGTACAAAAATTTGAATGTTCTTCAACTCAGCCATATTTATATCAAGATTTCAGTCATTAGAAGCGCCAAGACTTGTTATAACACAAATTATCTTTTATTTTCACTTTTAAGTTCATTTAAAGGTCCAATTTAGAGTTATTCAGTTCGGCTTAAAGTTTTTATTTCATTCGGACATTTTGATCGATTTAAGGTACCCATGTGTTATGATTTCATCTTGTATGTACCTGTAGACGAACGTGGAACAATTAGCAATAGAGAAATCAAGTGAGTTCACAGGGAAAAGTTCGAAAAGGGGTCTTTAGGTAGCCGGTTATTTTGAGTGAGTTTGAAAGTAAGTGTAGGGTTACGACTGACTAAACCTCCTTTTTATATTATTGTGAGTTTCAGTTGTGCGACTGGACCCATTCGTATGGTTCATACATGCGACTGAGGTTCAGTCGTACGACTGACCTATACGCATTCAACCAATCGTACGATTGGTTCGTACTTAGGATGCCAATCGTGAGACTCGGCCACACTCATAGTCCAGTCGTGTGATTGAGCCATACTTGTGGTACAGTCGTGTGATTGGCCCATACTTATGGTTCAATCATGCGATTAGGCCATACTCATGGTCCAGTCATGTGAGTGGCCCATACTTATGGTTCAATCATGTGATTTGGCCATACTTATGATCCAGTCATGTGAGTGTGCCATATTTGTGAATTTGACTTCATTTGGCCTACTTTTTCACATACTTATCTTTGATAAATGACATTATGACCATTGATCATCTCAGACATGATCCTTTTAACTGAAAACCATTTGATCACCTCAGACGTGATCCTGTTAAATGAAGACCATTTGATCACCTCAGACGTGATCCTTTTAAAAAAACCATTTGATCACCTCAGACGTGATCCTTTAATCTTTTAGAAACAAGTTATTCATAGTTAACATTCGGTTCATTATGTGACATTCACAGAGTTCAGTCTTGTTACATAGTCCGACATCGACTCGATACAAACATAACTAAATTAGAAAAAATTTGAAATAAAACTAAATTAAGACATATTTTTGTGTTTTTCATTTAAGAAGGGTTGAAAGCATTTTAACTTCACTTAAACAATTCCTCCCCCAGAGTAGAACACCTTCAAACATTAACATCATTTCTAGAAAGATTCATATGGAATCAGACAAGCATAAAACACAATCATTTGGGACCTTTTGTATTTATATCAATAACAGAGAACATTACATATCCGATTCACAGAATCTCATTCATCTAAGGGTCAAAAGCACTAACAGGAATTTATGCTAGAGCTGTTGTATAACATACATTGATTTTGAACATCGAGAGATGCTGCCACAATCATTATCAGTATATTTGTCCACTAAAATCCATACACAGATTTTTGACACACATTGGTGATTATTTAGGTGTATTAGTTCAACAAATATTTACGGATCCCGTGCTTATATGGTAATCAACATTTCTCAAGAGATTTTTAAGCGGTCTATGGGTTTTTGTCAAGAAGAGACTATTTTAAGAGTTTTCAAAGAGATGCCAAGCCTCAGGTCAGTGCCATCGCAAAGCAGAGAGGCGCAAACAACAATGAATTCTTAGAATATATAGTTTATGGTTATCCTCAAGTCAGTGCCATCGCACAGTAGAGAGGCACACTTCCTATCTTCTTGTTAGAGCAATTTTATAATACATTTAATGCAGCAACGACATTTTTCGTTTGCAATGCTCATGTTTTTGGTCATTAGCACACATTTGTGGCTTTCTTTTTGCTCCTCACCACTTATTGGAAATTTATTGATTATGCAGACCAGGGATAAGATGGGAACCCACAACATGTTTATTGATTTAATTTACATTATTCACCAATGATGTCTACTAGTCGATTGTGTTGAATCTACCGACACATCATATAATGGACATGCAACTAGATCTACTTTCTCCATGTAACCATAGTAACAGACTAGCTTACTATCATTTTTCAACTTATTAAGCTGTGACTTCTCAGACTTATAATTTTCTATGACCTTCAATATAATATTTCAAAAAATGAAAATCCTTTTAGTGTCCCAAACTATTCGATGCCAGTGTACTATCATTTTCCAATGTACTGAATCAATTTCTCGGATTTGATGTATTTGCTTTTCAGCTTACCTGCCCCCCCCCCTTTTTTTAAGTAATGAATAATGAAATTGAAACTATTCTCCCCAATTCTAAAACAAAAAATCTTTTTGTGTGTTTTAAAATTTTTATGATAGAAAAGAAAATAAAATAAAATAAAATAAATTTGACAGAAAAAATTAAAACTAAGACACATACGGACGGACTATGAACTCGACTCCTCCGGAATCAAATCGTCTTTCTTTTTGACGCTGTTAACCTATAATAGATAATAAAATCTCGGTTTATCAAAAGCTTTTGTATAGAGGTCGGCGCGCTGAAAATCCGTGTTAATTTTAATTACATCGATTAAATGCTTTTCAAAACAATCACGGATGAAATGATACCACTTGTTAGAACCGTGTACGTATGGAGTACTAACTGATTCAACGTGAAACCAGATCAAATAGGGCGGAATCATATTAATCGAAAGATTAAACAAACATTAAGAACCAGTAGAAATCAATCAGGAACGAACTTTGAAGTTGGATGGATGAACTGGGACGCTCTGGACGGATAGGGTATGATAATGTTCGAAGTGTTTGGTTTTGGGATGTTGTATCGGATTTTTAGTTACAGCTATGGCAGCAGAATTATCAACAAAAATAGGAGTGTTAGTAAATTACAAACCATAGTCCCACATTTGCTATTGAATCCAGATGATTTGAGAACAGCAACTTGCAGCAGCAACATATTCAGCTTCACATCTTGACAGAGCAATAGACGTCTGCTTCTTACATTGCCAAGTGACAAATCTCCTTCTAAAAAATTGACACCCCGTAGATGTTGACTTGTAGTTCATCTTGCATCCACCATAGTCTGAGTCATTGTACACTGTAAGTTCAAAGTCATCATCATGAGGATACCATAACCCGAGTGTTGGAGTACCCTTCAGATAATGAAAGATCCGCTTCACCCTAATTAGATGATTTACTTTTGGCTTTGACTGATATCTGGAACAGAGACATGTGGCATACATGATATCAAGACGAGAAGCTTTGAGATGCATTAGAGATCCGATCATTCTAGGATACATGTGGCATGTACCAAATCCCCATTTTCATCAGGAGCCACATTGTTGTTCGTGGCAAGAGGGGTACCAGCAATCGTTAGATTTTCCATATCAAACCGACTCAGAATGTCCCCCACGTATTTGGTCTGATGTAGAAAGATTCTTGTGGGTGTCTGATCCACCTGTAATCCTAGAAAGAACTTCATCTCTCCCATGGCACTCATTTCAAATTCAGCTTTCATCACAGATTCAAATTCTTTACATAATGCTTTGTTTTTGGAACCGAAGATTATGTCGTCCACATATATTTGAACCAGCAGTAATTCACCATCCTTTTCTTTGATGAATAACGTGTAGTCAATCATTCCCCTTCAAAACCCATATTTCAGTAGGTGTGTGGAGAGCTTCTCATACCAGGCTTGAGGGGCTTGATGTAGACCATACAAAGCCTTGTCCAATTTATAAACTTTGTCCTGATGATAAGGATCTTCGAAACCTTCGGCCTGACTGACATATACTGTCTCACGGATTTCACCATGTAGAAATGCACTCTTCACATCCAATTGATACACCTTGATCTTCATGTAGGATGCGTAGGCTAAGAAGATCCTAATTACTTCCATCCTAGCCACTGGTGCAAATACCTCATTGTAGTCCACACCTTCGACTTGTCTGAACCCTTGAACTACTAACCGTAACTTGTTTCTGATATAACCCCCTAGTCATCTTTCTTGCAACAAAGAACCCATTTTGTGCCACTTACCTTTGCACCCTTGGGTCTGTCCACTAGTGTACACACACCTAGTTTCCTAAATTGTAGAAGTTCTTCTTGCATCGCATTTACCCATGCCTCATCTTTCAAGGCATCACTGACATACTTGGGCTCGACTTGAGAAACGAAACACTTATATGCCCCATCATGTATGTATCCCTTTTCCATCACTACTGCATAATCAGCTGTGTACAGTTGATTTCTTGTCTGAACCCCAGAGAGAAGATCCCCTATGATGTTGTCTGGGGGATGATTCAAACTAATCCTTGTCACTGGAGTTGTAGGCACGACTACTTCATTTTCCAAATTCGGAATCACTGGTTCATCTGTTGCTAGTTGTAATTTTCCCTAGAGGTTTCCGCCAATTCACCATCATCTGGAGGTGTACTTTTATCTGGGCTGACAAATTCCTAATTGCTCATATTTTCATTTTCAATCTCCTCATCATCTAAGGAGTGATCATAGACTTCTAGATCTTCCTCTGAAGCCCCAGAAGCACCATCGATTGGAGCAGTAGTGCTTGAGTCTAAATTAGGAGTATTCAGAACGTCATACATCATTTTAGCAGCCACCTCATCATCTGAATAGGCAGTAGGAAGATTGAAAGACTTGAAAAATCCATCATAATCAAAGAAGAATGATGGACCTTTTCCAGCAAGTGGGGTGGTGTATCTTTGAACATCGACGTTGCACCACACTTCAACTTGACCAGTAAAGTTGTTATAAACCCGTTTGTCTAGTATATTGTATCCAAAAAAGATGCCTTCCTCTGCCTTCTCACTAAACTTCTCAGTTTGAGTTTTCTTCAACAACAAGCAAGGAGCTCCAAATGGTTCTAGATACTCCAAATTCGGTTTATGCTTTTGGAGAAACTCATAACAAGTTTTACCATGACGTTTAACCACTAAAAATTGATTAAAAGTGTGGCATGCATTAGCAACTGCTTAATTCTAGAATTAATTGGCAGCTTCGAATCTGCCAACATCGTCCTCATAGTTTCAATCAAGCTTTTATTTTTCCGTTCAGCAACGCCGTTCATCTGTAGAGTATAAGCAGAGGAGAATTGATGAACAATCCCTTTCTCTTAGAAAAAGGCCTCCATCGACTGATTCTTGAATTCGGTGTCATTTTCTAAATGAGTTTTCCTCACTTTTAGCTTATACAGAGACTCCAGTGTAGTAACCAAATGTTTGAATGACTCAAACGTCTCTGACTTTGTCTTAAGAAACATCACCCATTAAATTCTTGAGTAATCATTTGTCACCACAAAACAGTACAAATCTCCTACTATGCTTTTAGTACTGACAGGGCCAAACAGATCCATATGCAAAGGCTCTAGTGGAATCCCAATAGAGTGAACTTTCTTAGATTTGTGAGATTTCTTGGTTCTGTTTCCCTATCTTGCATGCTATACAAAAATCTAGAAGCTGAAAGTTCTTGACTGTAACTTCTTCAACCAGATGATTTTGAACCAAATGATTCATCTTCCTAGGATTAATCTGACCCATTCTCCTATGCCAAGAAATAGAATCCCTCTCGATGGCTTTAGACAAGAAACACTGAGCAGCAGACTCAGTTGTGGAGGCTTTTGACATATCCAAGACATACAAGTCGTTATATCTTGAAGCTGATATTAGAACTTTCTCCTAAGGGAAAACATAATCCTTCTTCAGAATGTAGCATAGCTTATTATCAAATACAACTTTAAAGCCCTTGTCGCATATTTGAGAAACTAAGAGTAAATTGTTCTCCAGTTGTTGAATGTAGTTAACTTTATCGAACTTTACCTTCTCATTTCCCACTTCACCTTGAGCTATGATATAACCTCCTTTATTTCCCGCAAAAAAGATACATGTCCCCCTTTGATTTGTTTGACATTGAAAAGGAGTGACAGATTCCTGGTCATGTGCCTGGATGCCCTACTATAAATAATCCAGGTGTTAGTGATAGCACTATAACGGACAACCTAAACAAAAATAGAAATGATCAGTTCAGGAGTGGGACCCAAGCCTTTACTGGCTTGGGTTTCCCAGAGGCATCACACATTACGAACTCCACCCACTGTCCTTCGAAAGATGAAGCCACATCTTTCTTCATCTTGTCCTCACTCTCAGACACGCTTGTTGATTTGTCTTGCCACAAACCAGTTTTGTGTAAGGCCTGTTTGTGATAAATAGATGACTGGTTTATAGTCTAAACCTTTGGTTTGCTTTCATCCCTAGGTGTTATCTCAGTTAACACAACTTTGCCAGGAGCTTGTCTGTGTTGGCTTTGGTATTTCAGAGGGGTATTTGATCTTGTTTTAGAGAACCTTGGTTTATTTTCATGAAAAATTTCAATTCTTCTTCTTGGTGTCTGATAGTAAGGACAATTTGAAGAAATATGTCCTCGTTCTCCACAACCATAACATGATCTCCCTTTAACTGGTCTGGGAGATCTTTTGTGTGGGTGAGAGTGTGCTCTAGATTTGGTCTCTTGCTTCTCAACTTTAGGTTTCTCACCTTCTTTGACAAATTTAATTGGTTTAACCTTTTGATTTCCTTTTTCCCTCATTTTGTTAAGATTTTGATGATGAAAAGTTTTCGAAAGAGTTGGTTTTGAAACATGAACTTTTGAACCCAACCTAAGAGTTGCATTACTATACTCATCCCTATTATCAGTAAGAACCTCATCTTTAGTGCCAGAACTAGATGCCCTCTGTTCAGTAACAGATTGCACAGTGTTAACTATGGAATTTGGATCACTGACTAGAGGGGTAGTCACCACATGATCCTTGATAGGGTTATTGTTTATGGGTCGACATTTTGTGTTCAAAAGGATCGCATGTGGTGGCGGCATAACTTTATAACCAAGCCCTTCCCCACCATTTCTCTCTTTGACTAAGTTCTGAACAATGTGAGAAGAACTAGCTAGACTGTGAAGTTTTTGATTTAACGATTCAATTTTAACTTGCAAAATAGCTTTTTCTTTCTTAGTTTCCTCTATTGTTGATAAACAGAACTTAATGTCATTTGCTTGATTAATGGCAACAACCTCCGTTTCCCTAAGTTGCTTTCCTAACAAATCAAGTTTTTCTTTAAAACTGCTTTCATTTTGTTTTAACACTCTATTAGCTTTATTGCATAATTTCAAATATTTACTAGACTATCATTGTGATCTAACAACCTAGTAAATTTTAAGTCTATGCTTTCATGAAATTTATTACATTCTGCATAGTCATGTTTATCAAAAAGTTCATCTTTAGAATCTACCTATGAAGAGATGGAGGTGTCAGCCATCGCGCAAACTTAGATTCCTCGATGATAGGAGATTCCGTGCTAGCAGCAGTCAATTCATCTTCAACCAAATGATCCACAACATCCATAGCTTCTTCAATGTCTGAATGAGTATGATCAGCTATGTTATCTACTTCACTCGCTGACCCATCACAAGATCTTCTACTAGCTCCATGTTAGCGTCTCCATCAGATAGAAATCTGAAGGACCAGTCCTGTCCTTCATCTCTTTGAGCAACCAAAGCCTTCGTATCCTGACTCATTGATGCCACTTTCTTCTCTTTGTCTTGATGGTTGATTGATGAAAAAGGGTTACCATTTCCTGTCTTTTTAGGTTTCACGCACTCTCTTTTGAAGTGACCCTTTTCACCGTAGTTGAAGCATGTAACTATGGTTTTATCAAAACCAAATGTTGTGTCTTTGGTGGAAACTAGATCCTACCCCGTCTTTTTCACAAACTTCTTAGCCCTTCTAACAGCACTGGTCAAAGCCCACATGATATCTATTGTTTCTAGCTCTGTCTCATCTACCTGCTCATAATCTTCATCTGCGAGATGATAGTTTCCTATCTTACAAGCAACCAACCCATCATATGAGTGTACAACAGCAGCGAGAAGATCCATATGCTCTATTACTACTTCAACAGTAACATTTCTTAGATTCTCAGTCGTCAGCTTAGTAGGATTAGAGTCAAGAATAATATGTTGAGTTCCAGATGAACCTGATGATTCACTTCTCGAAGAACCACTTTGAGAAGTTCCAGATGTGTTAGATACAAATGTTGTTTGAAGAGGTGCTCTTGATGAAGTGGGTGTGGGAACGCCGTTGTTTAATGATGGATTCTGAGTATATGACCCCTTCTTTGACTTGTATTTTTGCCTTAGCTCCTCTTCCCTCAGCTTCAAAATAAAATCAATGATGTCTAAAGTGGATAAAGTATCATTCTGTCTCAAATTACAAACAAAGTAATCCCATTTATCTGGCAGACCATCAGCAAAGCTTACTACTTTATCCTCCATTGATGTAGTAACACCACGTGTATGCAGCTCACTCATTAGATGATAAAACCTATCTATAATATCATCCAAGCTCTCATTTCCCATGGATAAGAAGTTATCAAATTCCTTCTTGAGAGCTTTAGCCTTCAATGCCTTCAAGGTTGCATTACCATCATATCTCTTTTCCAGAGCCTCCCACAGCTTCTTAGATTGCTTATTTTCTGAAAACTGAAGGAAGATATCCTTAGGGATTGATTGTGTCAATAACGCATACGCTTTAGAAGTTGACGAATATCCAAGAAAAAATCAATCATCAGATTTTACATCAAATTTGCCTAGCTGATCATTTGAATTTAAAATCAAAACTGGACAACCAAAAGATTTAAGAAAATCTATGTTTGGTTTCCTGCCAAACATCAACTCATAAGGAGTTTTTTGTTTGTCTTCCACCAATATAGTACGATTCTGAATGAAACACGTAGTTGATATGGCTTCATCCTAGAAAGTGATTGGAATCATAGCATCTGCTAACATTGCACGAGCTGCTTCAATCAATGTTCGGGTTTTTCCTTTCTGTAACTCTGTTTTGTTGTGGAGTTCTAGGAGCAATGAACTGATGAGCTATCCCTTTTCCTGCACAGAACATGTCAACATCAGCATTTTTGAATTCTGTTCCATTATCACTTCTAATTATTTTTACTTTGAGATCAAGTTGATTTTGTACTTTAGTGATAAACTCTTTTAATAATTCAGACGTTTCAGATTTTGCACGCAAAAAGAAAACCCAAGAAAATCTTGTATAGTCATCAATGGTAACTAAACAATACAATTTCTTTTTAATGCTTTGCACGTTTACAGGACCAAATAAATCCATGTGTAACATCTGTAGAGGCTTTGAATTTGAGTTTATCTGCTTGGACTTATGAGATGCTATGTGTTGTTTTCCGTAACACCCGGATATTTTAAAAGATGTAAAAGAGGAATAAAAAGGAGGAAATTTAATTTAACGGAAGTTGAGGGGTTAAATATGGCCAAAGTACAAAATATAATATAATTTTGTACAAAAGCAACATGGCCGCCCATGCCATGTTACTTTTCACTTTTCTGCTTTCGGAGTTTAGAGAGAGAAAGAGCAGAGAGTTCAGGTTTTCTAGAGAGAAGAAGAAGAAAAATTTGAATTTAAGGTAAGAATCTGTTGTTTCAGGTGTTCTTGTTGGGTTTTAGTCTCGGTTATATGCTTATGTGTTGTGTGTGTGTTCGGGTGTGTGTGTTTGGTGGGTTTCTAGGTGGTTGAACTCATTTCATACGAGTTTGAAGGAAGACACACTCAAAATTGCATAAGGTGAGTTCTAGAACCTCCTTTTTATATGTTTTAATTAATTTTGCGGCTGGAAAATACATGAATGCAAGTTTTTATAAAATGGGTATGTTACCCGTATGTGTATGTATTAAGGTATATGGGTGGGGTAATGTTATAATCATGTTATGAATATGCTTGTGTGGCTTAAAATGTTAGTGCTAAGCTTAGATCATGATATATGTTAGTTCGGGGACTGAAATATGTTGACTAGTGTAAGTTGGTTGCCCATGCGCCTAAATAGTGGTCCATGCGCCTAACGGTCAGAATTGCCTAAGTGTTCCCCATGCGCCCAAAACACCATACGCCCAAATAGTAGTCATGCGCCTGGAAATTTGCCCAGAATGACTAACTGTTGGGCCATGCGCCCCAATAGTTCCCATGCGCCCAGAACCTTTCCATGCGCCTAAGTGTTCTCATGCGCCCAAAAGGCCATGCGCCTTCATGGTGCTCATGCGCCTGCATAGTGCCCATGCGCCTGCATAGTGCCCATGCGCCTAAGACTTAGTATATGTTTTTGAATTTTTGGAAAAATGTAAAGTGTAGGTTTTGACTTGGGATGTTCCCTGGGTGATGTAAGTTGACTTTAATACGTCATGTATGATGAATGTATGATATGAAAATATGTATGATGTGTTATCTTCTAATGAGTTCAAAGTATATATGTTATAAAGTAATATACAATAAGTATTATGTTATTACTTCATGTAGTATAACGAACGAATGAAAGAACATAAAGTATAACGTAATGAAATGAAAGATAAAAAAGATGAGGAATGAAACGTAATGAAAGAAAGAATGGCTTGCAAGCAAATAGAAAGGAGGTGCACGACCACGTTGTCATTACCTCAAATATATGCGGTTTTAATAACCCGAAGGATGAATGCAGGGTCAATCATTGAGATTTACAAGACCTTTGTGGTAAGCCCTAGGTGACTGGGTCAGCTTTGTGCATAATGTTCGTGAGTTAATTACCACAGGCCCAGCATCAGCTTCATGCACAATGTTCGGGTTATTGCCAATTGGTCTGAATGAATGGGAGAGATGACTTGCCCTAAGTGACTAGGTCAGCTTCATGCATAATTTATCATGATTTAATTACCACATGCCCAGAATCAGCTTCGTGCACAATGATCGGGGTATTGTTCATCAATTCGTATGAAAGTAAAAGAATGACATAACATACGAAAAGAAAGTATGAAAGTAAAGAACGATGAAAAGTACAATACGAATGTATGAGAAAGAAAATAAGAGATAGCGAAACGTAAGAAACGAAAGAATGTATGCGAAAAAGAATGTAAATAAAATAGAATGAAAGTATGGACATGATGATGAAAGATAACGAATGAAAATAGAAGATAATAACGATATTATCTATTTGTACGTATGATGCATGATCGCGTATGAAATTTAAGAAAGGTTTTAACAAAAGTAAAGTATGTTATATTCATAAAACTAGAACTCACTCAGCAACGCTGACTTTTGTGTATTTTCCAGTTAGCAGGTGATTGTTGCTGAGGATGGCACAGGGCAGCTACTTGGCATTTTTGGGATGGCATCGATTTGAACAATGATGTTTTTGTGATGTAATGCGAATTATGATATTTTGTAATAGTTAATTACATTGTATTATCTTGCAAAAGTTGTCCTTAATAAATGAAAATGTTTTTTGAGTTATTCTGCTGTGATGTTTTAAACAAATGTATATTTATGTGTTATGTGCATTGATAGTCCAACTTTAAGGTGCCCGGGAACGGGGCCTTACAAGTTGGTATCAGAGCCAATGTTTTAGTGAAATGGGTAAATATTTTCAAAAGAAACCTAAACTTAAATGGAGAATGGGACAAAGGGAAGGGATGCCAGTCCGAGTAGCTACGTGCCATCAGGTATTTTCTTTAATGCTAACCGGTATTATGTGCGCATGTTATTTGATCTGTTTACCCTTGGTAGATTTAGAAACTCATGTAGTCAGGATAGGAAATGCTTGGGGTATGAAGAGTAAAGTAAGTGGCTAATCACAACTGGCCA
>BJCO01365076.1:0-10205 GCA_018326465.1 Flaveria floridana
TCGGCCGAATAACATGCGGTCGAACCTCCAGTCGCATCAATTCCATGCGACTGAGGCTCAGTCGCATACCTTACCAAAAAGTCAAACTGCCGGGTGTTACACTTGACTATCAACACTCTATTCTCAACATAGCACGTAGTGCTAAATGCTTTATCCAAGAATGTTATAGGAAGTTTGGAGTCAGACAACATGGTCTTTATAGCCTCAATAAGTGTCTTATTTCTCCTCTCAGCAACTTTGTTTAGCTGAGGAGTTCTAGGAGCACTATATTGCCTCACAATACCTTAAGATTCATAAAAAGAATCAAGGTTGTGGTTTGTTGAATTTAGTACCCTGGTCACATCTAATTATTTTAACCTTTTGACAAATTTGGTTCTTAATTTTGACAACAAATGATTTTAAAATCTAAACAATTTCATCTTTAGTTTCAAAAAAGAAAACCTAAGTGAACCTAGTAAAATCATCTATTATAACCAAAAAGTATGATTCTCTTCCCAAACACTTCACAAATGTTGGCCTAAACAAATCCATGTGCCGCAGATGTAACAAAGTTATGACTGAATTCAATTCTTTGATCATATAAAAAGATCTATGTTGCTTTCCTTTTTAACAAGCAACACAGTGGTCAGCACGTGCAAACTCTTTGTTCGGCAGTCCTATAACTAACCAATTCTGAAGTAGTTTGTTCATGTTTTTTATATTTACATGTACCAAAGGGAGTACTCAATTAAAGAAGCTTTGGAAATAAAATATGATACATTTCCTGAAGGTGATGCGTTCTACATGTTGAGCATGTATACATTGTCCTTCTCAGGAGCTCTTAAAAAGTATTTGTCATTTGGAATTTCAAACCAAAGTGATAAGAAATGCATTCATGCTCTATGAAAAGAGTGTTATGGTTTTTATCACACAACTAAGACATACTCTGTAGGTTATAGTTTAGCGCTTTCACATAATTTACTTGTCAAAGCTTACCTTGCCATTGCTGACTGTCCCCCTGCTATCTTCCTTTTGTATCACTTCCAAATGAAACAGATTCACCATCATATGGTTCTAAATTCAGCAGGCATGATTTGTCACCTGTCATATGCCGGGAGCAACTACTATCCACAATCCACAAGTTAGTTTTGGCTTGGGGATGATCCTACACATAAATAGATTGGTTAGTGAGGGATGAGGAACCAAGCCTATTTATTCTTAGGTCTTCCGGCTTTTAGCAGTTTTATATCAGTGGTTAGTGCTAAGGGGATAAGTGTTGGTTTTTGGTCATCTAAGGATTTGGTAGATGTCTTTGGTTCCCAGGCTTTTCTTTTAACTTTGTCTGATGCTCTGACACTATCTTCTTGTTTTTACCCTTTCAAGCTTTTGGAAATGGTAAAGGTTTCTTTGAAGTCTTCTTCTTTGTTTGGTATACAACTCCTAACTTATTTGGCAGATCTTTCAAAGGTGGTAATTTTTCTTTAGGATCGATACTTGTGTGACTTGACTGTCAAACAACTTTATGACCATCATCTTTTCCTTTAGATGGTTGTTTGGTAGTTGTAGACTGACTAGAGAGTCTAAGCTTGTTAGGAAGATTGATTAAGTGGGCTATGGGATTATATTGATAGTCTTTTGTAAAGTGATTGTCTTCTCCACACATTTGGCATGTGATTCTTAGCTGCTTCTTTGCTAACTTTATCATCTGCCTAATCTCTTGTATCTTTTTTATATTCTCATTCTTGCCACCCCCAACTCCACTCATCTTGTTTTTTATCTTATGATCAGCATAGGTGGTCAGCTCTATCTACTTCTTTAGGAACTCTTTTCTTGGATATCAATTACTTCATAAATGGATATTTTAATATATGGTTGGGGTCTCATTTCTAAACAGATTGAGGTTCCAGCATAATAGCTTCTATTATTGTTCTTCTTGTTGTGGTTGTACATTGAATAAAGCTTTGTCTTGATGGAGGGTTTTGACTCAACACCTAGCTGGTTGGATTCAGAAGATGAAACTTTTTTTTGCAAAGATTCCATCTTCTGTATCACAGCATTGTTAACTTTTGCCTTTTGTTCTTCTCCTTTTTCCTCCTCTTTTTCTTCCTTCTCTTTCTTCTCCTCTTTTTCACCTACTTCCTTAAGTATTCCGTCCTTCATTTCTTCATTTTCTGATGTCTTAATCTCATCAGCAGATGCCTTTGTATAGATGGGTTAGGCAGATACTTACTTCTTTACTTCCAGGTTGTACTTATGGGTAGAAGTGGGAGTGTATATCATTAAGGGTTCCATAAAATTATACCCTAAACTTATCTTTGTTTAATATAGTTTTTAGGAGTTTTCAGTAAAGTAAGTGATTTTTCAAACTTTTCAAGTTGAACATTATATTTATTGGCATATGTTTTAGCTATGGCTAAATCACCTTGTGTTGATTTCAATCTGCTCAAAAAACATCAATTTGGGTCTAAAGGTTGGTTTGCTCATGTTTTAATTGTGAAACAATCTTTTCTAGCTCCATTATCTTTTTCTTTTGAACTTGATCATTTTTCTAGCTCCATTATCTTTTCCTTTTCAAACTTCTTAAGTTAAACATTATATTTATCGGCATATGTTTTAGCTATGGGTAAATCACTTTGTGTTGGTTTCAATCTGCTCAAAAAATCATCAATTTGGGTCTGAAGGTTGGTTTGCTCATGATTGATTGATTCAACATCCTTTATGAGATCCAAGTTATGATTTCTATACAAGTTGACCTTAGCTATGTATTCTGGTGTACAGTTAGGTTTAGAGGTTACCTGAGGTAAGGAGGTTGAGCTTCAAGCCATTAATGCATTATTGATAGGTGTAACATCTTCCACTTGGATGAGTTAGACAATCATGTCTTCTCCTAAGATTACCGATGTTGTATTTCTTTGGCTGAATAACGTGCAAAGACCTCAAAGAGTTATGTGTTGTTGTGGGTTTGATGAACTTGGAGGAGATGGGTTTGACTTTGGTGCTTTACATTCCTTAGAAAAATATCCTAGATGGTTGCAGTTGAAACATTTTACCTTGCTTTTGTCAAACCAAATCCTAATGCTCTCTACTTCATGAACTTTCTTTCGGTCCTCTATTGAAACTACTTAGCCCTGAATGATATCTTGGCTATCTAGTAGTTAATATTCATTTTCTCAAGGTTATCTGTGTGAATGCACTCTAGATATTCTTTAGAGAGTTAAAAGAAGTTGGTTTGGACACTAACAAAGGAAGAGTTTTTAGGATATGATTATGAAAAGGATAGTATGGTTGGCTGATTCCATCTATTGAATGATGGTGATGATTGAAATTTAGCGGTTGGAGATTCAGGATAGGTGATTATTAGTACTTGGTGAGTCACCATAGAAGTTTGATAGACTTAGAAGTAGAAATGATAATGAACTTGCTTATGTATAGGGGCCATAAGAGCTTATGACTTTAAGGGATTTGAAGATCTACTTAATGATTTTTCATCTGCATTCTAGTTTCATTTAGAGAGTCCAGAAGTTTAATATATCTTAGATATATAGCAGTCATGGTTTCTCCCCTTATGAAACAAAAGTTCTTGAACGTCTGTTTCAACATATCTTTTTTGTTTTCTTTCATATCCTCCGTTCCTTTAAATCTAGCTTCAACGCTTCACACAACTATTGAGGAGTCGTTAATTTCTTAAGGCCATGCATGATGTTGTTGGGTATGCTCATTCTGACTAGCCATAAAGACTTTGAATCCATGTCCTTTTTCTTTAGATCTTCATCTGAATACTTTTTAGGATCTTTATGCATCATTACTCCATCTTCACCCGCGGCTTGGACCATGGGCACATATGGTTCATTTAGAATAGAGAGCCATATTTTTATGTCTTGATTCTTTATGAAATCCTCCATTTGGATTTTCTAAGTATCATAGTCATTTGGTGCAAACATAGGAGGTTTGGTCTGAGTTCCATTCTCCAAATCATGTTTATAGAAATGGCTAGTAGTCCTTTTAAGAGGGTAGAGAGGTATGAAGAATGTAGTGTTTGATAGTGTGATCAAAGGAAGAAACATGTGACTTGTTAAAAGATAACTTCAAGCAAATCAGAAGCCAAAGCTTTGTTACCACTTGTTGGATCGGTTTGGTTTGGTTTAACAAGAACTTCATGTATGATCAGTAGATAACGAATGCAGAATCTAAGTTAACTACTTAATATCAAAACATAAATACTTTGAGGAAAGGTAAATACACAATTCTTTCAAAGTATTCACTTGATTTATTGTTTGAGTAGAAATGATACAATCCGACAGATAGAACCAAATGGCTTGAAAAGCTTGTGTGTACTATACAAGTGTGAGGACTTTTATATTATAAAATATAAACAATAAGAATAAGCTATTCTATGTTTAGAGTCTACCGCAAAATAGATAATCTATGTATCAGAGTTCGCAGTTGCAGTTCTATGTTGTCTTCAAAATGTGAAACACGAAATCCGTCGGCACAGACATTCTTGTTCTGAGTAGCAGTTGATCAACAGTTCATGGAGTTTACTTCTAATCAGTAGCAGTTCTTCGATAGACTGTTGATCTGCAGTTGTTTAGCATATGCTGATCGGTAGTCATTCAGCATATGTAGTTCGAAAGTTGATTGAGCACTTGGTTTGATTCGGCAATTGGCAGCCAGTCCTTAAATCTTGAGTTTTTGGTAGTTTCAGCCTCTTCATATCTCAACATGATGTTTCTTTATAGGATGGCCATAGCAGTGCTCGAGTCCTGTGTAGATGCTCCAACGACAAATTTTGTTGTCACTCAATCAGAGCAAAGGTGAAGTAAGTATCTCACCATTACAAATTATTGGCTCACAAAAGCAACTACTTATTTGTATCATCATTCTTTTTTATTAGTAAATCTTTGATGGTATGTTCTGACACTTCAAAGCACCTATGCTATAGTGTACTTATTGTTCCTTTGAAAAATGAATCTATAACAAGGAAGTGCGGCCTAGTAACCAATCTTTTAATTGTTATTATGGAATCATTACTCCATAACAAGTTCATGGTAAGATCACGTCTTGAAGTAAACAAATTTGTTTGCAGAGGAAAACTATGATCTTTGACCTTTATATATTTTGACTTTTACAAAGAATTGATGAAGAATTAAAATATCTCTTTGCCAATTTGTAATCAGTACTGCTTTCATTCATATTTGATTTATAGGGATACACTCTTCTATTCACATTTATAAACATTATGCATATTACATATTATGTTCGATCCCTTATGTAGGAGCAAAGAGAGTTACACAGATTTTAATTATTTAATGTACTTATCAAGGCGTTACTATAATTTACATGACCCTATAGATTTTAAAATTTTGAGCTACATTCATTTTTTAGGTTGCTGGTGAACCCTCTTGTTTTGTAACACTTTCAAGTGTTCAAGTCATTACGAATGAAGTTGGTTTTACAATATTTTTTTCCTTTTAGTAGTCCTAGAAAACTCATATTGGAGGGGTTAATAATCACTCTCATGTTTTAAAGAAAAGATTAGCTTCCACATTTGGAGTAATGAACATTTTGAGTTAAGTTTAACAGCCTAATTGTGAAGTATTACCATCTTTAATCTCATTAATAAAAAACCTCCTTTTTCTTAATTTATCAAATAATGAATTGTTAAATGGGGTGTTCTATTGGGTTATAGAAGAACCTGATTGTTCTTGAAATTCTTAATATGGATTATAATAATTATTATACTTTGCTGCAATGGTTGGTGGATTGATGCTTATAATAATTTAATCCTTTCACTAAAACACCTCCAAGGTTAATGATGAAAGTTGGGTCACTTTTTGGTTGTACATTAATCAGGTGTTTTATTATCTTATTACTACTATATAAACAAAATATTACTGAGTGACTTTTATACAATGAACGTCAGGTTGTAAATAGTACTTATTTTATAAAAAAACTTATGGCGTTCTCAGTTGAAGTTCCATAACAGTAAAACATAATCTTTTAATGAGTGAGTTGAAGTTTAACTTAATGAGTAGTAACGGTAAAGAGTACTAGTGGATGAAATAAGTTATGGTCTATTACTGGTAAAAAAATAGAACTAACGAGATGGTAAACGCATCCCCGCCGCAACACGCGAAGAGATAAAACTAATAATAAAAGTTTAGTAAATCTTATGTATAATTTTATTTTCAAGAACCACTTATTGTAGATGGCTTATGTAAATAAAAATTTACAAAAAGAAAAAAAAACTTTTATGAGCTTTGAGAGTGTTGCGTATCAAAATAATTCCATCATAACTTTTGTTATATTATTTCACAATCTAATCAATATGATGGAAACTTTATTACATATTTTGGATTCTAATTTGTAGGATGGGGAATAGAAGCCCAATATCAAAAGTGCAGCCCAAAACTTATATATAAAACATTTGGGTCCAATTTTGATTGGTCGAAGTTTGTGACCTCTAAATGTATCTTGATCTAAGGATGACCAATTTAATCTGATCATAAATAAGAGACATTTACGATGTTTGAATGGTATCTGAAGAGACTCGGGTTCAAATTTTCGATGGGTAACATATTTGATGGTCGTTGTGGTACCTATCATTTTATTAATAATATTTTTATGGTTATCAAAAATTATAAAGATAAACTCTACTAGATATATGTATTTGAATTATAAATTATCATATTATTTTTAAGGTTGTTGGAGTAGTGGAACTACTAGATTTTTACTCCTATAAATACAACTCTTGTGTCTTATTATTATACACACCAATAAGTTATACAAGCATCTTTCTTCCTCTGTCTCTCATATTAGATTGGTAATAGAATTGTTCTAGAACACCTTATTAGCACAAATTGTTTCAGAGTTGGATCAAAAGGTATGTCAGGATTTTCTAATTCAATTGTATCGTTCTTGTCTTTAATCTCTCAAGTAATCGATATTGTAATCCATACAATTTTGGGTTGCATTAGAGATTTGATTTATTCTTCTAGAGTGGTATTTTAATCATAACCACTTTTGTTGACTTTTTTCAAGCTATGCCACTTTTTTTTAAACATTCAAAATTTTATATACGATGTTATTTCTTATAAGTATTATGCCATAAAAACGAGATTTTTTATCTTTAAAACGAATACGGTATCATTATATAAATAAACAATATATTTTTTTACTTTTTCAGCTCATATGAAATTTGCTCTTCATTGGGTCTTTAGTGTTGTTTATTGTTCCTTTTTGTAAGCTATTATATTATTCTAAAATGATGAATTCTATAAATAATGTAATGGTGAAATAAGAAATATTAATCTATTACATTAAAAAATGACAAAATAACATAATATGATATAAAACGTAAAACACAATAACAAAATATGTCTTGGGTGCATTTTGATGGATCAAACATACAAATTTATGCCATTGAATATAATGATCAATAATCATTGAACATGTAATAAGAACAATCACAGTATTAATAAACTTCTTATATATTGAAGATCAAAAATACAAAAGGTAGAAAATTACGGTTGCAAGGGTTATATAATGTAATTTCTAACTTTTTATTTATAGGTCTGACATAAGGTATATACCATTGACTAAACTACCTGAACATATTTATTACATCAGAATATTTATAAGTTTGTAGTATTAAAAACTGTTTTGGAATTGGACACTGTTAATCTGCATTGAGTGATGCAAAAGAACGAATCTTGTCTGCATTCGTCTCTTCTTCATCAGCATTAACTAAGTACTCATTCGTTTTAAGTACTTAAGTCAGCTACTTTGGCTTGTCTGCATCACTATTAGCAACATTGAGTATTTGGCATCTGTCCGCATCAAGTACTATCCGCATTAGGTAAACACTTGGACTTATCAACATCACTTCTATTAGCATTGACTCCATCCGCATCAACACCATCCACATTACATCCTATCAGCATCACTTAAACACTTAAGGAAATTTCTAAAACCAGAACAACGAACCTCATCACTTGAATTGACGTGCATGATCCTTTCAGTGTCCAACAAAATGTATCATTGTGTTTTTTCTTATTATTGTGTAATCATGGACATAATGAGTTTTGAAAAACTAATTGATGAAATAACATCATTATGTCCCTCTGATTATACTACACAATGTTAAGATAACAAGTTTATATAATATTAGGTTTATAAACCCGTGTGACACACTTCAGATAAGGATAAAATTAAAAATTAAAAGAAAGTAATTATGGTAAATATATATTATATTTGTTGGATAGGATGGTTACATAAATGAGAATACTGCAAAAAAATAAAAATTATAAAAAAACTTCTTTGTATACCACATATTTGTTGTACTTGTAAGGTTGTCTTATTTTTCTAGAATTAACAGTTTTAATCCTTTTTTCTTTTATACTTTCACAAAGTAACTTATAACTGACAATGAGTAAACACCTGACTTTTTAAATATAAATCAATCCTGGATATGATTGTCCTTAGTGTTACTAATTGTAATAGAAAAACATAGAGCCAATAGGAATTGTCTCTCTTTTTATGTTGAAAGAAATCTTTTTGTCAGATGGTGTCAAACTAAGGTGTTGTTTTTTTCTGCAGCAAAATGTCTGTAATTTGCGAATCATATCTGCAGGTAGACCAAACGTCTGCAGTGTACAAGAAAAGGACTGTTTGTTTCTTAACATCTGAAAACTGATTGGATGAATGGATTCTCATTTTATATTAAACTCTTATAAAAAAGAAATAATAATAAAATAACAAACAACAACATACAATAACATGTTCTACAATAGTTCAATTCAGTTCAAACCAAACTCACTACTCACAAACCACTAGTCTTCTTCTCTGGTGAGATGTCCATCGAGTCTCCGTCGGACGCCACCACCGCCTCGTCGGCAGTACAGAGCACCGGCGTCACCATCTCCACCCTACTCCTCTACCAACTCCCCAACCTACCCCTCCTTCACTACCCCCACCCAGCACCCAAACCTCAATCTCAAAATCTTTAATCTCCCTCTCTCCTTCGATTAAACCCTCAAACAAGAAATCAACACAAACCCCTAGGCAAACAGTCAAGAACCTGAATCTGAATCTGAATTGGAGGAACGTGCTGCAGGAAGGGGCGCCCACCGAAGGAACACGTTATTGGAGGGGGCGCCGAATGGAGGACGCATCGTAGGGGGAGCGACGGCTAGAGAGCGAGGCTGGCTGGAGGTCCATGGTGGCCGGCAGTGGCCAGCAGTGGCTGCATAGGTGGAGTTTATTTAATGGACTTTGATGAAAGAGGAAAGGGACAAATGTTTTTTAACGGTAGAATGAGAAGGTGGAGAATAAGAAGAGGATAAAAGACTTGTGAAGACAATGGTTTATATCTGCATCATGTAGACCTTAGGAAGACCTTTTTTTAATGAAAAATCTTCCAGAAATCAAATAGTTTTCCCTCACAAAACGTCTTCCCGTGTCTGCGTGCACGTAGATGAGCCATCTGTTTGGAAACTTTTTGCCTAAAGAGACAACTTGCTACTGCATGTGATAATTTCTGCTTCTATAACAAGATTGCCTAAAAAGACAACTTGTAGTCTTGTTCCATTACATAAACCATCTGTTTGATTAATATTCCTTAGAGTAAATTGCCATTTTCATCCCTGTGCTTTGGTGAAAATTGCCACTTTAATCCAATAGTTTGTTTTTCGCATCTGGGTCCCTGTGGTTTACAAATTTTGTCATATTCATCCAGTCCGTTAACTCCATCCAAAATTTCCGTTAAATGAGGGGTATATTGTCATTTTACATATATGTTTTTATTTTTCTTTTTTAATCCTGATTTAATATATACTCTTTAAATACATTACTATTTTAGTCCCTATGGCTTGAGCGTATTTGCCAATTTAGTCCAAAAATAACCACCACACCACTACCCATCACAAGAACCACCGAACCACCACCACCGCCCCATCACAAAGCCACCAACACCACACCAGAGCGCCTACCACCACCAAGCACATTGGATTGTCGCTACCATGTAAACCCTAAAAATCGATAATCAATATTGGACTTGTAACATACTACTTCGAAAATGCATATCAGACCCTACTAATACCTCTATAATACTCGTTTTCAAGGGTTCCATATACGTTTTCGAAGGGGTTTGTTATATGTTCGAGATTAACGGTTTGTTTCTAGGGTCTACATGGTGGTGGTGATCTAGTGTGTGATGGCGGAGATCT
>BJCO01365077.1:0-11517 GCA_018326465.1 Flaveria floridana
ATTTCAAGGGACTATTATATGCTATATTAATTATTTAATTTATATTTTTGAATTAAATTAAGTCTATTTACTAGACTTTAGGCAAAGTCCACTGGTGTCCAATTTTTGTTATGTTCTTAATGTAAGATGTATATTTTTACCTTGTTAAGTCTTTAGACCAACTTTAAGCACAAAACCATCATGCTAAGTCCAAATCAGTGAACGTTTACTGTCACATGTCCAAGACCCACTAGAACTATTAAGCCCATAAATAGTTCTTGAACTTAGAATGTGCTAATCTCAAATCATGTTATCATTAGATCAACTTTCAAGTCAAAACTGATATTTATACCAACTCAAAGTCAACGGCAAAAGTCAATGGTCAATGCACCTATTCTGGGGACGGATGTCACTTTATCCCCCGTTAAGAGAATTTCGTCTTGAAATTCAGTAAGACTTATCAAATGCAACGCCTTACGTGAATTGGTGAAGGTACTTACTGCACAGTTGATCTTCATGTGCACAGATAAAATTTTGGTCCTCGCTTTGACTTCCAGTTAATTCGTAGGATAAAGATTTTACTACTAATCAAAATTCTATTTTCTGTAGACCTGATTTCAGCCAGTTTTTCAACGAACCGAAATATATCATCCATAGGAATTTCTTCGATCACTACATATAAGGTCTCCTCAGGAAGACACTACTTGAGTTTTGGAGTATGAAACGTGTTATACACCTTACTCATTTTTTGTGGTAATACCACCATCCAATTCTCCATATAACCAATTGTTTGATAGTCTTAACTGTACTTACCAATATAGGTGCTAATTTTCTCTTTTTGCCCAAGTAGAGAATGCCTTCTAAGGCAACAGCTCGTATGCAGCCTGTAAACTAAGGTCTGTTGAGATGACATTTTAGGTCTATAACCTATGTATTGATATCTCAACAGTATGGTTGATGTATATTACCAAAAGTTAGTTCCCGATCTGGTTCTGATTACATATTCAGAGTATCATTAGTTTTTATATATAGGGTGTACTGTGGCTAACCCACCACATTTCTAACACTTGAATAGTGTATCATTCACCAACCGTAAATAATTTCCAATTCAACTAACACCTAAGAGGATGTGCCTAAAACAAGGCTTCCTTTGATTGTTAGTGTAGATTTCCAATGATCTTATACAGCCTTTAGTCTGTCCTACGTCTAAAGCCCTAATTATTCGTCTCTTGAATGATTAATGGTCAGTCATCTAACTTTACCTAATTTTTGGCCATTATATATATGACCGAAACTTGAATCTATAAAATGCATCAAATGATGTTAATATAGTACTGGTGCTAATATAATGCTCCAATGGTAGCTATTGTTATAAGGGAACTCAACCTATAGTAGGTGAATGTCCTAACTACCTCCAAGGTCAGTAGTACAAGACCTTAATATATCCTAGGTTGTCTTAATAGTTCACTTAATTAGACCATTTAGAGTAATAAGTTGTATTCATGTCCTGACGTATTCTCAGCACCTTCTATAAGCTCTGCCAGAATCATGGCACGAAGAGACTGTCATGATCGAAGACAATCGACAAATGTGCTCCATTTCTATCCACAATTTCACTAACACAAATCCTTGCTAGCATTTCCATCTTGACCTCCTCACGAATAGTCAGGAAATGCACAGATATGGTTAATGACCCAAATCAAGTCGTTCCCCCTACTAGTTCGTGATGAAGTCCACATGAACATTTTCCACTTCTGTTCTAGAATCTCAGGTTGTTGCTACAGGCTAGGTGGTCTTTGATGCCCCGCTTTGATCTTTGAACAAATCAAAAGCTAGCACACATAGTCCGCTATGTTCCTTTTCATTCAAGAACACCAATACAAGTCCTAACGATCATGGTACCTCTTGTTAGCACTAGGATGAACAATATACGTAAAATTGTGTGATTCGTCCAACACCAATGTTTGCACATTCCCAATAAATAGAACCCAAATCTTCTTAATAAAGTACAATTCTCCATTGTCTATTTGTACAAACTCTTCGTCTAGACATCTCAAAGCCTTATCCTGTACATGCGGTCCGCATGTGCCCCTCATTAACTTATCTTGAGTAACATCGATGTGGGATTTGATATCTAAATGAACCATCATTCCTAATGTCCTGACGCACATGGGTTTGACTCTTTTCTTACTGCTTAACGCATAAGACCCACATTTGCCTTTCCCGGGTGATATTAGATTTCACAGTCATAGTCTCCGAACAACTCAATTTAACGTCTCTATCTCATGTTCAATTCTTTTTCATGAAAATGTGTTGAAAACTTTTATGGTTAGTATGAATGACACAACTGGGGAGCTTAGCATATAGTTTTTCCTTTTCCAATAATTCTGGAACTATCCCTATATGAATCTCATGATTCTCCCTGTCCTCAAATAAATAAAAATATCCTCAATGAACATTATGACAAATTTATTTAGATATAGCTTACACATCCGATCCATCAGGTCCGTTAACATCGTAGGTGCCTTTGTTAGCCTAAAATGCATAACTATGAACTCATCATCTCTGTGATGAGTTCTAAATGCTTTCTTCAATATGTCATCATCATGTACTCTAGGTTGATGATTTCCGAATGGAGATCAATATTCTCAAAGGTACGTCGATACTTGTAGCTGGTCGAATAGGTCATTTACCCTCAACAAAGGATAACAGTTCTTCACCATTAGCTTATTTTGTTTTTGATAGTCAACACACATAGAAGGATCTATCCTTCTTTGACGCAAAGCACTAGTGCCCCATGGTGAGTGACCGGGTAGTAGAAAACCCTTATCTTTTTTTTGAACAGCAGTAGAAAACCCTTATCTATTGCTCCTGAGGTTGATTAGACAAATTTTACACCTTTAAATGTGCTAAGAGATAAGGTGTCCGAGCAACATGCATTGTGATAAATATCAATTTAATCTAAAAGTTCATCTGTTGTGAAGGAGAATATCATGCCAAATCCTTCCGAAACACTTCTTGAAATTCTCACATAACAAGTATGTCGTCTAGTCTTATTCCTCTGCCTTCATGCTTATGATCTGCATCTTGGACTCTTCTAATCTTTTTCCATGTACGTTAAATGTCTCACCATTGTACAATGGCATGTGAGCAGTCTTCTCGCAGAAGATAATCTCCCCTATTCCTTGATAACTAGTTCATTCCCGTGACCATGTCGAAACTTCCAAGTCCAAATCATATAAGATTTATTCTAAAGGCGTGATCCTCTAATAGCATAGTATAGTCTTATATTTTCTTCTAGTATTTACAAGACTCCCATTAGCCCATTTCATAACACATATCCTTATAACTAGGGTCAAGTCTAAATTAGTTAGAAAAGTTAAAGTTACTACGCCTGGGTCATGTCTGGCATTATTGACACCAATCCCAAATGCCTTTCTATGAACAGGGTTGCCATATTACCTTGTGCTGGGTTAGCACAAGTTGCAGGCCATATTTTGAATTGTTCCTTTGTTTTTGATCGACCATTTGACCTTGAATCCAATTTAACCTCACAGATGCATTTCGTTGACTCTCCTGGCTTCCACACTCATAATTTCAATGTCAAACTCTTGGCAATTTTGACCGTATTAATCAGCATAATTGGGTTCACCAGTACCGTAAAGCCCTTGGCTAAGCCTCCAATTGCTTGAAATTGAAATACACATGATCCGATGTCATAGTAGGATGGTGCAGATTGCACTTATTATACTCTGGACAAGTGCCGACATATTCCTTCGCTGCTAGCACTGCAGCCACATATCGTTTCATGACCTCGTCATTCTTATCCATTTCCTCGTCATTCTTATCCATTTAAACATCATCTACCTCACCCGATTCCCTAACATCCTTCTTCGTCTCACTAGCTTTCTCAAAGCTCTAATACGTACCATGTCGTCGGTCAAAGTACCTATCTTTAGTATGGCATTCTAAATGGTTGGGGGTGCAGCAGCGGCCATCATTCAATAACTGTGGAACCAGAACCTTGATAAGCTCTCAACCCTTATTTAATTTATGTGTCATAACTATGGCACCAGCTTTGCCAGCTTATGGCATTGGTAGGTATGGGCGTCATGACCACATCCTACCATTGCATGATTCGAAGACACAAGATCTAACTTTTCCATCTAGTCTATAAGGTAGTACTCCTTGGTTATCAATCCTTTAAGATCATCTAAAGTTGTTGATACACGATGTTCCTAGTTCATTGTACTTAAATGTTTATGTCTTTCTTTCTTATATATGTGTAATACAAGAGTATTTTAGTAATATGATATGTGTTTGAATGGCTATTTACTATTGAATTTGTCTTATTCTTATATCATTTATAAATACACGCTTGAATGAATATTATATATGGGTTTGTAGTAGTTATTCTGAGTTTCTGAGTTGATAATGATTCATGAATGTGTTTGACTTAGTCTTATAGTTATTCATGCTAATGAACCATGCTTATGGACCAGTCGCACGTCTGAACAATGTGATTGGCTCAGTCACACGATTGAGTCATGAGACTGGCTCAGCCGCACGATTGAACCAATCGTATAGTTCAGTCGTACGTATGATCAAATCGTATGGCTCAGTCACACGACTGAACCATGCTAATGGCTCAGTCGTACGACTGTACACTTGAACCTATAAATACCATGTAATTCACGAAAAAACATAACACTTTGAATCATTTCATACCCTAGTCATCTAGTTCATAGTTCATCCCGGATCGTTTTCTACCCATTTTTAATGTTGTTCTATTGTTAAATTGATCTGGGTTTACGTTCTCGCTGATTGGATCACCAATCAAATAGGATTCTGCACTATTTGATTAGGTTTCACATTGAATCAGTTAGTACTCCGTACGTACACGGTCCTAACAAGTGGTATCAGAGCCTTGGCTTTTGATTCTTCATGGATTCGATCAGTGTTTTGGTTAAAGTTAAATTTCTTTTTTCAAAAATCCATGTTGTTTATACAAAACGAGTTTTTGACGTGTGCATGATTCAAAATTTTTGAAATTTTTGACTAACAATAGTTTAGGGTGTGTGCAAAATTGTTTTGAGTCTAAACATGTTCAAAATCTCGAATTTTTCAAACTCAGCAGTCTTAGTTGCACGATTGACTCAATCGTACGACTGAATCCCAATTGGACGATTCAACCGTACGACTGAACTCAATCGTATCCCTAATCGCATGATTAAGCTGAATCATACGATTGAACCCATCCGCACTCTCTATTCATACGGTTGAACTCATCTACTTCCCTCAATCACACGATTGTACTCAATCATCTGATTGAACTCAATCGCACTCTCCAATCGCATAATTGAACTATCCATTCACACGATTGACTCAGTTGCATAAGGTTTTTCAAGTTTAAGTATTTGACTTTGGGTATCCTCAAATTTTGATAACATGGACGATCAGAACACCGCGTTTATTGCTGTAAAGGACTCACGAATCCAAAACGTCTTACTGCTAGAGAATGAAATTGGAAATCATAACAAACCTCCAAAATTGTTGACTTTGGATGAATACCCATAATGGAAACAACGGTTTGAGATTTACCTTAATTGTGTAGACCCGAACTTGTGGATTGCTATTGAAACTGGTTATTCTACACCGGTTGGAGCAAATGGTGTTAAGCTGACTTTGAGTGGGATGAATGATGTGCAAAAGGTTGCATACAATGCTGAGAAGAAAGCATATGCTTTACTGACACAGTCAATTCCAAAGGACATTTTCCATCAATTCTCAGAACATAAACAGTCCCAGAAGCTGTGGTTAGCTTTGGAAAAGCGATACGATGGTAATGCCACTTTAAAGGCGCTGAAGGCCAAAGCCCTCAAGAAGGAATTTGACAACTTCTCATCCATTGGAAATGAATGCTTAGATGACATTATAGACAAATTTTATCATCTGATGAGTGAGTTGCACACACATGGGGTAACTACATCAATGAAGGATAAAGTTGCTAGCTTTGCTGATGGCTTGTCAGATAAATAGTATCCCTTTGTTTCTAATCTGAGACAGAATGATATTCTAGCCACTCTATACATCAATGATTTTATCTTGAAGTTAAGGGAGGAGGAGCTGAGGCTAAAATACAAGTCAAAGAAGGGGTCATATACTCAAAATCCATCATTGTATAACATTGTTCCCACACCAGCTTCATCAGGAGCACATCTTCAAACAGTGTTTGTTGCTAACATGTCTAGAAATTCTCAGAGTGGGTCATCTGGTAGTGAAGTGTTAGGATCATCTGGAGCTCAATACAATATCATAGAAGCAAATCGAACAAAGCTAAAGACTGAGAATCTGGGAAATGTTACTGTTGAAGTAGCCAAGGAACACATGGATCTTCTTGCTGCTGTTGTGCACTCTTATGATGGATTAGTTGCTGGAAAAATTAGAAACTGTCATCTTGCTGATGAAGACTATGAACAAGTTGACAAGGCTGAATTAGAAGGAATGGACATAATGTGGGCTTTGGATAGTGCAGTTAGAAGAGCAAAGAAGTTTATGAAAAAGACTGGACAAAACCTGATTGCTACCAAAGACACAACTTTTGGTTTTGATAAAACAAACGTCACATGCTTCAACTATGGTGAAAAAGGACACTTCAACCAGAGTGCGTGAAACCAAAGAAGACTGGAAATGGTAACCCTTTCACATCAAACAACTGTCAGGACAAGGAAAAGAAAGTGACTTCAACCAGTCAAGATTCTAAAGGTATGGTTGTTCAAGGAGATGAAGGACAGGACTGGACATTCCGGTTCGTTTCTGATGGTGAAGCAAATGTGGCTTTGGTGGAAGATCTTAATGATGATTCAACAACTGAAGGATACAACATAGCTGATAATGCCAATTCAGACACTAAGGAAGCTATAGATGCAGTGGAACACTTGGTTGAAGACGAACTGGCTACTGCGAGCATAGAATCTCAAATTAATGAGGAATCTCAATTTGCTTTCATGCCTGACACCTCCTGCACATCACAGGTAGAGTCCAAAGATAAACTTTTTGATAAACATGTGTAACACCTGGATATTTTTAATAAATGAGAAAGAAAAGAATAAACATGAATAAAAGAAGAAACATAATTTAACCCAAGTTGAGGGGTTAAAAGTGTCAAAATGACAAAACGTATCAAAAGTTGGTGCATAAAGGTGGTATGGACGCCCATAATCTTCTGCACATTTCACTTCTTGCGATTCTAGAGAGAGCAAGCAGAAGAGCTTCGGTTGTAGAGAGAGAGAACAACTGAATTTGTATAAGGTAAGCAAATTTAGTGTAATTAAGTTAGCTTTTATGGATTTTTGGTATGCCTTAGGTGACTGGGTCAGCTTCATAGTATGACGAACGAATGAAAGAACGTAAAGTATAACGTAATGAAATGAAAGATAACAAAGATGAGAAGTGAAATGTAATGAAACAAAGAATGGCTTGCAAGCAAACAGAAAGGAGGTGCACGACCATGTTATCGTTAGCTCAACTGTATGCGGTTTTAATAACCCAAAGGATGCATGCAGGGTCAATAATTGAGATTAACAAGACCTTTGTGGTATGCCTTAGGTGACTGGGTCAGCTTAGTGCACAATGTTTGTGAGTTAATTACCACAGGCCCAACATCAGCTTCTTGCATAATGTTCGGGGTATTGCCAATTGGTCTGAATGAATGGGTGAGATGACTTGCCCAAGGTGACTGGGTCAGCTTCGTGTACAATATTCATGATTTAATTATCACAGGCCCAACATCAGCTTCGTGCACAATGTTCGGGGTATTGTTTATCGATCCGTATGAAAGTAAAAGAATGCCGTAACGTACGAAAAGAAAGTATGAAAGTAAAAGAATGATGTAAGTACGATATGAAAGAACGAGAATGAAAGTAAGAGGTGATGAAACGTATGAAAATACGAAAGAATGTATACGAAAGAGAATGTAATCGAAATGAAATAAATGTAGGAAAATGATAACGATGAAATACGGTGATGAATGAATGTAAGTTAACGAACGGATGATGACGTACATGGAATGAAAGATAACGAATGATAATGGAAGATAATAATGATATTGTCTATTTGTACATAAGATGCATGATTACGTATGAATGTAAAGAAAGATTTTAACGAAAGTAAAGTATTTTATTTACAAAACTAGAACTCACTTAGCAACGTTGATTTTTATGTGTTTCTAATTGGTAGGTAAGAGTTGCTGAGGATGGCACGGGGGGCAGCTACTTGGCATTTTTGGGATGACATCCATTCATAATAAAATGATGTTTTTGTGATGTTATGCAATTATTATATTTTGTAACAGTTACTACATTGTATTATTTTGCAAAAGATATCATTAATATATGAAATGGTTTTAAGTTATTTTGCTGCGATGTTTTAAATAAAAGTATAATTTATGTATTATGTGCAATGATAGTCCAACTGTGAGGTGCCTGGGAACGGGGCCTTTCAAGTTGGTATTAGAGCCAGGTTTAAGTGAAATGGGTAAATATTTTCAAAAGAAACCTAAACTTAAACTGAGAATGGGACAAAGGGAAGGGATGCCAGTCCGAGTAGCTACTTGCCATCAGGTATTTTCTTTAAGTATAACTAGTATTATGTGCGCATGTTATTTGATCTGTTTGCCTTTAGTAGATTTAGATACTGATGTAGTAAGGATAGGAAATGCTTGGGGTATGAATAGTAAAGTAAGTGGCTAATCACAACTGACCACTGTAATTAGAGACTTATTATACTTGACACAAACCGAGCTATTCCCTTGAATGATCGTGTTAGTGTTTGAATCTTATAGTGTGTTAGAGGATGGCTGGAGTTAGATCTTCTAAGGCTTCTAGAGGTGGAGCATGAAAAGGATGTGGTGCTGAACCACAGGTCATGAGAGGAAGACCTAGAGCTGAAGAAGTGGCTCATGAAGACCCCGAGACCACTCATCCAGAAGGTGGTGATAAGAGTGCTAACCTAAGGGCCTCGATGAAGAATGTTGTGGTAGAAGAGGTTCACCAGGTTATGCAGACGATCGTACCATCTGTGGTGACTGAAGTAATCAAGGCTGTAAGGGAAGGAGAAAGGAAGGAGAGGAATAGGTCCTCGGGAAGGGGAGAGCAATCGGAGACTGAGACGGTTGTACCTATTGACGAGGAGGAGGAAGAAGAGCCTATGCCTGAGGTAGCACAAGGCTGTAACTATAGGGCATTTCAAAGATGCAAGCCCCCAACTTTTAATGGCAACGGCACTGCTGCTGCTGCTCATCTACGGGTGAGAGAGATGGAAGCTGTGCTTGACATCAGCAAGTGCAGGGAAGACTAGAAGGTGAAGTTTGCCATTCACTCATTCATGGCCTCAGCCTTGTGTTGGTGGGACAATATTGTCCAAGCCGAGGGTAGTAGAGCGATTGGCAGAATGAGGTGGAGTGAGCTAAAAAAGTTAATGATTAAGGAGTTCTGTCCTCATCAGGAGTTAGACAAGGTGGAAAGGGAGTTCCTACAGCTGGAGGCGGGAACCATGACACATCAGCAGTACACCACCAAGTTCAATGAAATGGCACGTCTGGTGTCAGAACAGGTGATGCCCTTGTCACGGAAGATCGAGATACATTCAGGGCTTACCGACAGATATCCGCAAGCACATGATCGCCACCCGACCGAGTACGTTTAGGTCGGTGGTTGATTTGGCTGGAAGATTGTATGGTGAGAGGGAGCCGAAGATGGTTGAGGTGAAGAAGACTGGTGGTGGTGATCGGAGTTGGAACAGGAAACGATTTAGGCGTGGCGGTTTTACCCCAATCAACAAGAAGGTAAGGGTGGATGATCGATGAGCGGTTGCAACAGGCTCAGGAATTAAAAAGTGCGATAAGTGTGGGAGGGAGCACGCTGGTGAGTGTAGGCTGGGGATAAATTTCAAGTGCGGGAAGCCCAACCACATCTCTAGATATTACAAAGTAGCAAGGTGCTACAACTGTGGTGTTGTAGGTCACCTGAGCAGAGAGTGCAAGAAGCCGAGGGGAGAGAGTTTCGGAGAAGGGAAGAAGACCGGAATAGAAGGGCAAAGGGAAAGTGCCAGGGCATTCACAATGACTAGGGAGGAGGCTAGGACGGACCCTGATGTTATGTCAGGTACATTTCTAGTAAACCAAACTCTTTCTTCTGTGTTATTTGATTCAGGTGCTAGTAGGAGTTTCATTTCTGTTGCCTTTTGTGATAAGTTGTTCCATTAGGAGTAGATGTATTGATGAGACTGATAGCGCCTGATGGGAGTTCAGTAACAATACACGGTGATCGAGTTACAACGATACTGAAGGTGATGTCGATGGTGGTGGAAAGAAAGTACATGAGACGTAGATGTAGTGCCTATCTGGCCTACGTAAAGGATGTGAACACGTCAACACCATAATTGTCCAATGTACCGGTGGTGTATGACTTTCCGGACGTGTTTCCAGAAGATTTACCAGGTGTGCCACTGGACCGTGAGACCGAGTTTCAAATTGATTTGATACCCGGTGCTCAACCTATAGCTAAGGCACTGTATCGGTTGGCTCCTACTGATATGAAGGAATTGATGGAGCGACTGTAGGAGTTGCTCGATAAGGGGTTCATTAGACCGGGTATCTTTCCTTGGGGTGCTCCGGTCTTGTTCGTGAAGAAGAAAGATGGTAGTATGAGGATGTGCATTCATTACCATGAATTGAACAAGTTGATGGTGAAGAATCGATATCTATTACCGAGGATTGATGACTTGTTCGATCAGCTCCAAGGTTCCAGTTGGTTCTCGAGGATAGATCTTCAATCTGGCTACCATCAGTTGACGGTGAGGAGCAAGGTATTCGTAAAATAGCATTTCGCACGCGTTATGGACACTACGAATTCCTTGTTATGTCCTTTGGTTTAACAAATGCGCCAACTGCTTTTATGGACTTGATAAATCAAGTGTGTCGGCCGATGTTGGAAAAATCAATGATTGTGTTTATTGATGATATACTGATTTACTCAAGGAGCAAAGAGGAGCATGCCGGTCATATTCAGGAAGTGTTGGAGACATTGAGAAATGAGAAGTTGTATGCTAAGTTCTCTAAGTGCGCATTCTGGTTGCGGGAAGTTCAGTTCTAGGGTCACGTGGTAAATCCTGAGGGGATTATGGTAGATCCAGAAAAGGTGGAGGCGGTGATGCAATGGAAGTATCCAAAGACGCCATCCGAAATTCGTAGTTTCTTGGGGTTGGTGGGATATGATGTGACACCCCGTAATTTCAGGTTAACACTATTCAAACCGTTGTCGTTATCATTGTCACATACTCGTTATTACCCGAAACGTATACAAGCACCACCACCGATATCGTTAAATAAATTATGATGAAATACTAACACGGGTGTTTGTAGAGGATTCACATAAACAGGATTACTAAAGGAATCCTTTTAATTAACATAGCTCGCCCATCTACGTCGTTATCAACCGAAACAAATTTGGGAACACGGTACCTAAGTACAGGGACTAA
>BJCO01365083.1:0-10625 GCA_018326465.1 Flaveria floridana
CTCTTGAGTAGGATATACTGGGTTTGTTTGTTTGTTTGTTTGTTTATATATATATATATGTATATATATATGTGTGTGTGTGTGTGTGTGTATGTATATATATGTATATATATATATATGTATATATATGTGTGTATATATATGTATATATATATATGTATATATAAATATATGTATATATATATATGTATATATGTATGTATATATATGTGTGTATATATATATATTAATTTTTTTTTAAATTCCGGGCCATCAAGGAAACCGGGCACTGGGCGGTCGCCCACCACGCTCCCCTCAGGCTGGCCCTAGTGGTATGGAAAGAGTGACATATTGTAAGGCAAAGGTAAGTTTTTAGTATTTAACAAGATCAGATAAGGCTGCAATATCACCAAGTGATAAGGTTGAGGACGTGCTCATAGGAGACAAAATACGCTTGGACAATATCTTACCGGAGGCATTTATGCGGAATATTCAACCATCTAAATTTGTTTATATGTACCAACCGCTTGTTAATGTGAGACTAGCAACTTGATGGAGGCTCTTGGCTCTTAGATTGGAGGTCCTGGGTTCAAACCCAGACATGATGTATATTGGTGTAACTTAGGAGTAGAGTAGAAATTACCGTTCAAAAAAAATGTACCAACCGCATGATCAAAGAACAAGGTACTTAAAAATTGCTTGCATATCGTTAAGAAAAGATATCGAGAGAGCATCTCGACTCTTGAAGAAAACATGGCACATCATTACCAATCCCTCATGTATATGGCACAAGAGGAACATTCGAAATGCAATGATGCTTGTTTGGTTTTATATACTATTATTTTAGATGATAGAATATCTAATGATTTGCCATAACTATGAATAAGATAAGGTTGTTCACGAGCCGAGCTGAACCAAGCAAAGCTTTGCTCGTGCTTGGCTCGTTGGTAAATTGAATCGAGATGATTGACTTGTTTACAGCCAAGCGGAAAATTGAATGAGTAGTTTTCGAGTGTTAATTTTTTGATCGAGCATCGAGCGAGCGCAAACAAGCGGTGAATAATTTGTACAACTCAACTATTTAGTGTGTCATCCGATTTATATTGCAATGAGAGACGATAAATGTTGGGTTCTTATAACTTAAAAAGCAGCGACATTTAATTACACAACATTTTTGTGAAAGACAATACGTTGTGCCTTGCGATTAGACCAAGGCTGTAACCGATGCGGCGGTAAGCATACTGCAGAGCAAGATACGTGAGAGCGTGATCGAGTTTATCGACTTAAAGTAAGAGCGGTGTCAAAAAATTTTCATAACGACTGACGATTTCACATTAGTGCTTAGTATTAAAATTTTTATTAGGTTGATTGATCTAATATTGAGTGGGGAACGCTTTAAACAGTAGAATAAAACACTATGACTCATATATAGATAAAGTTAAAAAACTACACGCAAACTATGAAGATTGAAAATAAATATTTTAGAGCCGACTCGATCTATCAATCTAGATAACTCATGTGAAGATTGAAAAAATAAATATTTAATGCAATGTTTAAAATTAATATTTATGTTATTTATTTATTTATTTATTTATTAATATTAACGTTAATTAATTCAATAATTTATTTATAAAAATATTCAAAACTTTATGAATAATTTTCTAGAAAATAAATAAGAACAATAATTCATAACTAATGATATGATTTGCCAATGAATCCCAAATCAACTAGTTTGCGAGGAGATATCTAGTAACCTAGTAATATGTAGTTATGGGTTCAAGTCTCACTTGATGCAATATGCTTTAGATGCGCTAGTGGTTTTATAACAGTGGGCCTTTAGCCGGTGGATTTCCTCTTAAATGATGACCGGACCGAGTAATCAGCGTTGTCTATATTTGTAGGATGAGAATTCCCTCTTACAAATACGAATATACCTGAGAGGCTAAACTTAGAGTATTTATTGGCCGTTTAAAATATGATATGATTACACAATCATTAAAATCTATATGATAGGTATCACATTACTAATATCATTTTTCTTTTTCACACTATACTAACCTGACTACGTATGATAACAATTTTTCTTATCAAAACCACCACTACTAATGATGTAAAGTGTCATGATAATCGTTATTTTGATGATATGGTCAATAACTATGTAAAATATGCTTCGACCGGAATTATGCCGAATGGTTACGTAGATGGGGAAATAGCCAACAAGCAAAAGTGTGAAATTTGCATACTTTGGTGTAAAATAAAAAACCACCTCAAAAGGCATCCTGTGATTTTATATTTCAGATTTATATGGGTTCCGCTCGGTGTAGCGGCTCAATTTTTAATAAAGTTTAGAGTTAAAAGTTTAACTCTAAAGGTTATGTCGAAATGTAGGTATAAATACGTACGACGCAAAAAGGTATATTCGAAAAATTGTTCTTGAAAAATTCAAATATATTATATTTGACCTGTAAATTTTGGTCAGAACGTAGGTATAATAATCTCATCGCCATGGTATATCCTGAAATTAAAAGCTTAAAAACATATTACATCTTACTCGGTTGAACACCAACTAAAATTTATATTGAGACTAAAATAAAAATAAAAGCGTCGTAACAATGCATACGAAAGTGAATTCTAAAACAACAAAAAAGTAAAAATACATTATATTCAACATGTCTTCATTTGAGTGAAACTAAAGTCAAAATATTAACCGAGCATGTCGTAACGGTATTTTTAAAATTTAAGAAACTAATATATTTTAAAAGCTATAAAAGAAAAATAAAATATAAATAATAGTAATTTTAGATTTTAAATAATATTTTAAAAATTAAAAATTTGAAAATATATTATATCTAACTCGGTTGAACACCAAATAAAATTTATATTGAGACTAAAATAAAAATAAAAAGTCACAACAATGCATACGAAAGTGAATTCAAAAATAAAAAAACTAAAAATACATTATATTCAACATATCTTCATTTTGAGTGAAACTTAAGTCGAAAGATAAATTAAGCATGTCGTAACAGTATATGTAAAATTTAATAAAATAATATATTTTAAAAGCTATAAAAGGAAAATAGAATATAAGGAATAGTAATTCTAAATTTTAAATAATATTAAAAAAATTCTAACTTGCAAATACAAGTAACACCAAAGGGTACGATGGAACGAAACGAAGGGTTCTCTTAGTTTATGACCAATAATTTAAAATTGTAAACAAGTTTTTGAATTGTATAATATTTCAACCCGCCCCACCATAAAGTGGCTGTATACTCAGCCGCTTCAGTTGCTCCCTCATCGGATGATTAAATTGAAGATAATGAAGAAGAGTAAAGAAGGATCAGATGATTAAGTACGTTGAATGGATATTAAAAACACTTGAGTCAAAAATATAAATTTTATCATTTGCATCCACTTTGTTAATTTTAGAAAGAGTTAAATGTAATTTTTATCCTTAAGGTCTTATAAATGTTGACATTTGAGTTCAAAAGTTTAAATTTTATCATTTACATACAAATGTTTGACAATAATTGTTATTTGAATCTATTTAACTACTTTTAATTAATACAATTAAAATTTTCCATTTAGTTTCCTACATTAGGGGTATTTTTGTTAAAACATTTATAAAATAAAAAATCAACTCTATGTGAGGGGTTTTATACGTTCAGTCTCGTTCGGTAATCACCATTGAGATTTAATTCCACCTATTAGATAAAATAAAATATAATTATAACCAACTAAAAGTGACCACTTTCTAACTTTATAAAATATAAACCACATAAAATATATAAACAAACCAGCATATGCATTTAACGAAACTGAAGAAGCTACAATAACCAAAAGAGACTAAACGCATAAAACTTTTCATGTGGGATGGTTTTTTATTTTGTAATCATTTAGACTAAAAACTAGCCTACGTAAAAAGTTTATGCGTTTAGTCTATTTTGATAACTAAAGTGATTTGACTCCATGATAGTCATTTGTTGTTTTGTCTCGTTATGAAATTCTTTGACCCGGGTCATCACGTCAGAAGTCATCACTAGTTGATAAGCTTTCACCCGCATCGGCTCAGGTCTCTCCTTTCGGCTAAGGGCGTCAGCCTCCACGTTGGCCTTGCCAGAGTGGTAATGGATCTCGCAATCACAATCCTTGATCAACTCTAACCACCTCCTTTGCCTCATATTGAGATCCTTCTGCTCAAAGAAGTACTTTAAACTCTTATGATCTGTGAAGATTGTGCACTTTGTCCCGTATAAGTAGTGCCTCCAAATCTTCAATGCGAAAACCACGATCGCTAGTTCCACATCGTGGGTGGGATAGTTGACTTCGTGGGTTTTTAGCTGTCAGATGCGTAGGCAAAAACTCTTCCACGTTGCATCAACACGCAGCCTAGTCCTGAATAAGAAGTATCTGAATATACCACTAAGTCTTTACTCCCTTCAGGCAATGTCAAGACAGGAGCTTGAGTTATTCCTGCATTCAACTCCTCGAAAGCATCCTCCTGTTCTCGACCCCACATAAATTTCACATCCTTGCGAGTCAATTTAGTCAAAGGTGATGCTATCTTTGAAAAGTCTTGGATGAATCTTCTGTAGTAGCCCACCAATCCCAAGAAACTGCGAATCTCGGATGACGTCTTTGGAGACTTCCATTGCATCACTGCCTCAACTTTGCCTGGTCCACCATGATTCCTTCAGCATTTACCACGTGACCCAAAAATTAAACTTCGCGCAACCAAAAAGCGCACTTAAGGAATTTAGCATACAACTTCTCTTTTCTAAGTGTCCCCAATACTTCGCGTATGTGGCTGGCATGTTCCTTCTTATTTTTTGAATAAATAAGGATATCATCAATAAACACAATCACTGATTTATCTAACATTGACCGACACACTCGATTCATCAAATCCATAAAGGCAGCTAGCGTGTTAGTGAGACCGAAAGACGTAACGAGAAACTCGTAGTGTCCGTAACGTGTGCGAAAAGTTGTCTTAGGAATGTCTTGCTCCTTCACTTTCAATTGATGGTAGCTAGATCGGAGATCTATCCTTGAGAACCAACTGGCACCTTGGAGCTGACCGAACAAGTCATCAATCCTTGGTAACGGATACCGATTCTTCACCGTCAACTTATTCAGCTCTCGATAGTCAATGCACATCCGCATACTACCATATTTCTTCTTCACGAACAAGACCGGAGCACCCCATGGAGAGATACTCGATCGAATGAACCCGTTCTCCATCAACTCATGCAGTTGGGACATTAGTTCCTTCATCTCGGTCGGTGCTAATTAATACGGTGCTTTGGAAACGGGTTGAGCATCGGGTATCAGATCAATCTGAAATTTGATCTCGCGATCCGGTGGCACACCTAGTAAATCTTCTAGGAACATGTCCGCAAAGTCACGCATAACTGGCACATCAGACAATTGTGGTACCGACGCATCCACATCTTTCACATAGGCCAGATAGGCACTACATCCTCCTTTCATGCACTTTTCTGCTACCGCCATCGAAATCACCTTCGGAACCGTAGTGACGCAATCACCATAGACCGTCACCGAACATCCATCGGGCACAACTAATCGAATCATCTTCTTGCGACACATGATGTTTGCCTCGTATGCTGCTAACCAATCCATCCCTAGTACTACATCAAATCCGCCTAGGGGCATCACAAATAGCGTAGCAGAAAACCTACGGCCTTCTAGTTCTATGTCGAAGTCCTCTACCACATCAGAAATTCTAGTAGACTTACCAATAGCAGTTTTTACATCAAATGACTTATCAATACTTCTACTACTAATAGGAAACTTAGCACAGAAAGCAGCAGAAACAAAACTTCTACTAGCACCAGAATCAAATAATACAGAGGCATAAGTTTTGTTTACTAGAAACATACCTGACATGACATCGGGGTCCACTCTGGCTTCCTCCCAGGTCATCGTGAAATCTCTAGCACTTGCCCTCTGCCCTCCTTCTTCTGCCTTCTTCTTCGCCCCAGAACTCTCAGCCCTTGGCTTTTTGCAGTCCCTACTCACGTGGCCCTCCTCACCACAGTTATAGCACCTCAACACCTTACAGTCTCTTGAAATATGGCCAGGCTTTCCACACTTAGAGCATACGTTTAATCCCAACCTACACTCACCAATATGCTCCTTCCCACACTTATCACATCTCTTCACCCTTGAGCTTGATGACACCACCCTACGGTCATCAACCTTCATCCTTTTGTTGTTCGGAGTGAAACTACCACGTCCAAACCGCTTCCCGTTCCAGTTCTTATCACCACCACCTATCTTCTTCGCCTCCACCCCAGTCTCTTTCCGCTCATCATACAACCTACCCGCCAGGTCCACAACCGATCAAAAGGTACCCGGTCGGGCAGCAATCAAGTGCTTACGTATATCAGCCATCAATCTCTAGATGTATCTCTTGATCTTCCTTGACAATGGCGTCACCTGATTCGACACCAGCCACGCCATTTCGTTGAATTTGGTGCTGTATTACTGGTAAGTCATGGTTCCCACCTCAAGCTGTAGGAACTCTCTCTCGATCTTGTCGAGTTCTCGGTGAGGACAAAATTCCTCAATCACCAATTTCTTCAGCTCTCCCCATCTTATCCTTCCAATAGCCCAGTTGCCCTTGGCTTGGATAAGGTTGTCCCACCAACACAATGCTGAGTCACCAAACGAGTGAGTGGAGAACTTCACTTTCTAGTGCTCGTGACACTCACTAATCTCCAACACCGCTTCCATCTCCCTTACCCAGCAGTGAGCAGCGGCAGCATTACCATTGCCGTCAAAAATCGGGGGTTTGCAACGTTGGAATGCCCCGTAGTTTTCCTTCTCATCACTGGAGGCTGCCTTCTCAGCATTCAACTCCACCTCATCGCTGTGATCTCTCACATTCTCCCTTCTCCCTGCCATAGTCCTTCTCTCTTCTTCCTTCCTCTCATCCTCCCTTACGGCCCGGATGACTTCAGTCACTATAGACGGTAGGATCGTCTGCGTGACTTGGTGAACCTCTTCAACCACTGCCTCTTTCACTGAGGCCCTCATATTGGCGCTCTCATCAAGGCCCTCACGCTGATGTATCTTGGGCTCCCCGGGTGCCGTTTCGGAAGTCCTAGCCCTATTCCTTGTGACACGAGGTTCAACACCACGTCCATCACGTACTCTACCCCTAGAAGCTTTAGACGATCTACCTCCAGCCATCCTCTAAACACTATAAAATTCAAACACTAACACGGTCATTTAAGGTAATAGCTCAGTTTAAGTTAAGTATAGTAAGTCCCTAATTACAATGGCCAGTTTTGATTAGCCACTTACTTTACTCTTCATACCCCAATCATTTCCTATCATGTCTTCAAATAGCACACGCACATAGTACCGGTTAACGTTAAGAAAAGAAATACCTAATGGCACGTAGCTCCTCGTGCTGGCATCACTCCATTCGTCCCATTTTCAGTTTATGTTTAGGTTTTTGAAAATATTTACCTATTTCTCTTAAACTTTGGCTCTGATACCAACTTGTAAGACCCCGATCCCGGAGACTTCACAGTTGGTCAGTCATAGCATTAAAATATATAAACATTACTTAATTCATAAAAACAATACAACGAAATTAACATCAAAAGCCATCTATTCATTAATAAAAACTGTTGATAAGAAATACACCCATAATTGTTATCGGTTGCAAAAGACCATTTAATTGTATTAAAAACAACAATATTATTAATCATGAGCGGATGTCAGCCTTGCCCCACCGAGTAGCTTCACCCACGTGCCATCCTCAGCAATAATTACCTGTTAACTGAAAATGCATAAAAGTCAGCGTTGCTAAGTGAATTCTAGTTTTAAAAGCATTAAAATACTTTGTATAATTTACATATGAAAATATCCCTTTTGGAATAAAAGTTTCCTTTACTTTCGTATGCGAGCACAAATCATTCATACGTGCAGATAACGTTCATTATCATCATCATCATTATTATCATCATTCTTCCTTTCATTCATGCCTTTCATTATCATACGCATTTGTTCGTTTCGTACTCTTTTCATTATCTTTCACTTTCATCTGGACCAATGTGTAATACTCCGTACATTGTGCACGAAGCTGATGCGGGGCCTGAGGTCTATAAACAGACCCCGAACACGTAGCTGACCCAGTCATCTAGGGTATGTTACAAGGGTCCCGTCAATCTCAATGATTGACCTTGTGTGCATCATTCGAGTTAGCTAAACCATACACAGTTGAGCTAAGGAAAACATGGTCGTGCACCTCCATTCATTTGCTTGCAATACATTCTTTCATTCTTTTATGTTTCACTTTTCTTTATCATTAATCTTTCACTTTTATTAAAGATAATACTTTACGTTTATGATTATAAACACACCACGTAAAGTCACACATCAATATCATATGGAACATAAGAACATATCATAATCATACATAATATAGGCAAATATAAGCCCTAAGTCAACCTAGGGTCAAAACCCTAAAATCTCAGACTTCCCATAATTTCAGAAAATATTCTAAGTGTATCATGCGCATGGGAACTATGTAGGCGCATAAGCCCTGCTTAGGTGCTTCATCACTATAGAGGCGCATGATCTAATACTTAGGAGTTTTTATCTAACTTTTGGGCGCATGAACTATTTAGGAGCATGGGCTTACACTTAGGTGCCTGAGGAAAAAGTTGGGCGCATGGGCACTATTGGGGTGCCTGACCCCAATACTTAGGCGTCTGGACAAATATCTGGGTACATGAACTTCTGTTCAGGCGCATGAACTACACTTAATCATTCTAAGGCAATATTTTGGGCGCATGGGGTACTGTTTGGGCGTATGGTTGTTGATACATGTGTCCCTAGATTCTGAGTTGAATGTAAAATGTCTTGATTGAATGATGATTAATAAAATACATGTGATTGTTTATATTATAATGTTTATATATTTCATTAATGGGTTAAGTAATGACTTATTATATAGGTTTGGTTTTGTTTGAATTGGTATGCATAATGTTGTAATGATTAACACATTCAAACTTAACATGATGTAGTTATCATCCACATACATTCATAAGTACTTACGAGATAATATAAAACAGTTGTAAAACCTTTTTACATATATTTTCAGCCCCAAAGAATTTATAAAACAAGTAAAAACTGGGGTCTAGAACTCACCTATTGCAAGCAACAAGTATAACTTCTCCCAAACTTGTGTGCACAAGAGTTCGAACACCTAAAACAGCCAAAACAAGCAACCAACACATAGAACACATAAAAATCGATTTATAAGGGTGAAATCACCGAGAAAACCAAACCAATTTAACACCAAAACACTCACCTTCTAAGATTCAGCCTTTCTTCTTCAACAAACCGAGAGAAACTTTGGTTTTCTTTCTTCTTCTTCTTTTCCAGTCGAAGTCAGCAGAAAGTGGGCATGGCATGGGCAGCCATGCCCCTTTAAAAATAAAACTTTGTATTTTTTGTACTATTTATACAATATTCCCTTTCACTTTGACTTCTTTTTATTTCTTTCAAGATACTTTTATTTCCTTTTTCTCATTACTTTTCTTCCCTTTTATTTTGACAAAATTTCGAGCGTTACAACAAAAATACGCTTATTGTAAAAAATGTAACGGAAAAAGTTAACGGTGTTAATTAGGAGTAGTTAAATAGATTCAAATGACAATTTTTGTGAAACATTTGAATGCAAATGGGAAAATTTATATTTTTGGACTCAAATGACAATTTTAATGTCAATTTTTAGAACAAATAGTATGCTGAGAACTTAACCATACCCATATATCTTTATCATTACTACTATAAAATACATAAACTTACGGTAATGTGACAACCCTAAAAATAGATAAACAATTTTACGTTATGACTAAATGTTTTACAAAAATCATTTAGAAAAATTTCAATATTGGTTCATGAATGTCATATGTATACATGTTGCATACATGTATATATATATAGAATTTACGTATGCATGTTTGCATGCATGTATACATATATAGAATTTACGCATGTACATATATTTCTGCATGTATATATATATATTCTACGTGCGCATGCATGTATAGATAAATATATAAAATTTTAGTAATAACCATTAGCGAATATATATATATATGAGTCTAAAAATGATACATACACGCATAAATGTATTATTATTGATTGCATGCTTGCATGTATATAAACTACGTGTGCGTGTACAAATTATGTTAGCAAACAATGTATAACCCAAAAGTACTTCAACACTACAAAATCATATGTTGCATGTTACAACTCCATTAAACATCACGAAAACATTAGAGGAAACTTAGCATCAAAACAACACAAGTTAACATCAAAAACATTTGTCATCAAAACAAAACTAGCAAACCTTAAATTTGGTTATTAACAATTTAATCAATCAAAACACCTAACCATTTAACCCCTTGACCAAAAACAACCATCTAGATACATACATGAACACATGAACTATCATGATTGCAAAGGAAATGGCAATCCCTAAGAGCATTCTCGGCCACCCTTATAACACCAAGCATCACCACCAAATTGCCACCTAAACCTATAAGATGACTAAGCACTCCTATGGATGCTTACTCATCCAAGCTAGGAGCCTAGTACCC
>BJCO01365089.1:0-16449 GCA_018326465.1 Flaveria floridana
AAAAATGCTGCTAATTTTATGACGTGCATTGCGCGTCATCTATTGCACATCATAAAAATTTCATAGATGATACGCGGATGCGCGTCATCTAGTCATTTATGACTACCCCTTCCTTGACGCGCATTGCCCGTCATCTTTTGCATGTCATAAAATGCGCGTCATCTTTTGCGCGTCATAAACAGATGACGCGCGGATGCGCGTCATCTATCATTTATGACTACCCCTTCCTTGACACGCATTTGCGCGTCATCTGACCCCAAAGATGACGCGCAATGTGCGTCATCTATTGCAGTTTTTCTAGTAGTGCAAAGTACTTGTTCTAGCATTTAAGTATCAACAAACTACCCTCACATGCATTATTGAGGTTTTTCATTCTCAACTTTCAACATGAATTTTACGAAGTGTATTACATAATGTAAACTAGTCCGTTCTACAGACGGAAAGTAGTGTCTAGTAAAGTTTATTGTATCGTTTGTACCATATATAGTGAACAAATAAGAACTATTACATAGGGTTTGTTGGAAAACTTCTGATGCCAACTTGTTAAAAGTTTGACTTGTGTCTAGTTAAAATAAGTTTGAATTGAGTTTAAGTTTAAAGTAGATCTTCCTTCAGTTTTACTCTCTAAGTTTTGATAAAAACAACTATTTTTCTTTAAAATATTAAAAACATTAATATATCTTTAAAAATTTATAAATTGTATCACTTTCTAGCCAAAAGTTTTAAAAATTGTTTCAATTTGATCTAATATAATAAGACATTTACACTGAAATTGAAACAACTTATGAAACTTTTTAAAGAAAAAATAATAAAACATTTATCAAATCTTAGGGAGTAAAATTAAAATTAACCCCAAATATTATTATACATAAGTATGATAAACGCAACTAAATGATATCTATTAGGTTTAGGGATGTCAAAACAGATCGTATCGTGTTTAACAGGTTAGAGATGACATGCAGTACTCACGTATTAAATATACAAAATACTTGTTTAACTACTTATATATTAGTTCTATTATTTTTTATATGTTTTTATAAACCAAAATATAAAATAATAGAGTCTAGACTTCTGATTTAAATTATTTTTAAAAATATAAAAAAATAAAAAAAAAACATATTTTTTCTTAAACATGTTTAATCGTGTTATAAACAGATCAGTAACCGACAGCCCTAATTAGGTTATATATAATTATAACCATACATATACATTAAAGGAATTCTAAAAATAGCATTTAAAACGTACACACTAGAACTCTTTTAATTATACGAGCTTAGCGTTTACTCAAACTTGAGCGTTACTCGACTTAGCTAATTACTTCATAATGCTGTCTTACATGTTTTATACACACCTCTTCATAACATAAGATTATCTTCTAATCATCCCCATAAAGAAACTAACCCTTGTTTAAAAGTTATAATCTATACCAATGTGCGTACAAATACAATAATTCAAACAACGCTATAACATAAAAAGATCGATAATAAATGAAGTAACATACTGACTGAGGAATATTATTTCATTTCGTCAAAGAAGTGCAAGAGTTGAGACAACATAATTTTCACCTGTCACGGGTGCCGCAGGGTCCCATATGCTGTCTAGTGTACCCCTGTGGCCCGACATATGTCGTGTACACATTAACCCTGAATCACACTTTCACTCTCATGTCTCACACTCACACTCACACTCACACTCACTTTCACCTGCATATATTAAGCCATTGAGTCTTTGAGTTCAATATCTCATCACTCACTCACCAACCTTAGTACACTTTCTTTGACCAACTGTTTCGTTTTCTTTAGGTAAAGAATGATGCAGTATATACCAAGTTATGGGTATGAGTTCAGTAACTGTTCAAGTATTATCAGAAACTTGGTGTATGATCACGGAGGAGGAGATTTATCCGCCAACACGGAGGCGAAGGTAGCAGCAGCGGCGGACGAAAAGGCGGTAGCTGCGTGTAACAGACACAGCGAAGCGGAACGAAGACGACGGAAGAGGATCAATGGTCACCTTGCCACCCTCCGTAGCCTCCTCCCCAACACTGTCAAAGTACTACTCAGCTTCGACAGTTGCTCATTTTCCACCGAAATCATACTTTTTATTCATTTCATTTTTTAAGGATAAAAATAAACATAAGAGTTTCTGTAAGTATTTGAAACTGTTTTGGATAACGAACTTTGAAAATATTTTTTAGTGTCAAATTCTTTTAGAGTTCGCTATCCTAGAGACAGAACATCTCAAAACCTCATAGAAACGTACTATTATGTTTTCCTTATATCACTAGAAAAAGAAAAAAATCAAGATTTAGGTCATTGTATGTTTGGTTTAAAAGGCAATTTATTTGACTTATAACTCGTGTTGATTGCAACATTTTCTTTTTTGACAGGCTGATAAAGCTTCGTTACTAGCGGAGGTGGTGCGGCGTGTGAAGGAGTTAAAGAAGATGACCGCCGAATTGGAAACAACTGGTATGGATCAAAGAGATGACACGATAAAAGGTTGTGAATACTATATGATTCCTAGTGAAAATGATGAACTTGAGTTGACATACATTGGAGAAGACTCTAGTACCAAAAAGATTATGATAAAGGTGCGCATTTGCTGCGATGATAGACCCGAATTGATAGTGGAGTTAACAAGAGCATTGGGGTCGGTACATGTAAAAGTAGTGCGTTCAGAGATAGGGACACTGGGTGGGAGGATAAAATGTGTGTTATGGGTTCAAGTCCCGTCTGTAACAAAAGACCAGGGGCTAAATGACCTACGAAGGGCGTTAAAGGTGGTTACGGACCGTGCATCGTTCTTGGATCTTCCTAGAAACAAGAGACCGCGTGTGTCGGGTTGTGTCTGATTTTGATCTTTTAGGGATGTTTATAATGTGAAACAGGATGAAATTATTCTTGTATTAACGTGTGGCACTTTTGGAGGTGCATTTGTTGAATTCTTTGTACTTTGGTGTTAAACACAAATCGATTTCGATTGTGATAATGTCAATAAAGTAATGAGAAGCAGCCCCTGGTTGGTTTGCTAGATGGTACTTTAATAGACATTAAAGTGAACCCATAATTGGTGGATTAAGTTTGAAATAACATGGACTGATTTTGGATGGATTATCAAGCTCTTATTTCAAATTACATTGTAAAAGATCTAGTAATTCATTTTTCACCTCATATTTTTTAATCCATGGCTATACATACACTCTGATGGGTTTTCTTGACACACAATCATGACATCCATAAGACTCGTATGGACTTATACGAGTAGTATGGACAGTCACCGAGTCACATCAGCCAGAGATGTTCCCACGACTCATTGGCTTATACTACATCATACTTGACGTATTGACCTATATGGGGGAAAGCATATGGCTTTTATATATAATGCTATACGAATCGTGTGATTTTTTTATTTTCAATTTAGGATTATTGTTACCATATGACGTGATATAATAATTTTTTATATACATGTAATTTATTGACATGACATAAGATTTTACAAAAAAACTATTATATAAACGACCATATGTTTTTTTATATTTCATTATCTCAATATAGATGTTGTATAAAGTAAGAAACCCAAATTGAAGATGTTCTTTTACCAATGATAACAACATTCTTGCACCATAGGGAACCATAATTAGAGAATACTTGAGGTAGTCTGGAAATATTGTTCATTTTGCCTACAACTAAGATCTCCTTTGGTGTAGGACCATTTATACAGGTATTACAGGTCTTCACCAAGAATTTTTGTACACCCTTCTGACGTTACAAGAAAACTATCCATTATGTTTACTTCTAAGTTTTTATAATATATGTGTGGTTTAATATATTCGCTACAATTATACATTGATATCACTCAGTATATTTGACTCTTATTGATTCAAACCCAGTCAACCACTATTCACACAAAACATTTATATTCATAAGTTATACAAAATATCTAATATTTTAAACAACTTTAATCTCCACATTACCTCACATGTAGCAAAACACAATCAATTGTTCTACCTTAACAAAACAATGTAAATTTGTGTGTTGATTCTTGCTTCTCTAAAATACATCACTAAACCTCCATATCTAAAATCCCCTTTAGAACTAGGGTTTGACATCTTTCTGTCATCTAAAAATACCAAAATCTATAGAAAAAACACGCCTAGTGGTGTAAGTGGCGTCGGCGTAGTTAGCTCCACCAATGCAATTGAAAATTGGTATTCACTAACCCATACCACCACCTACGCCGGTACTTATGCCAGTTGGTGTAAGCTGTGCTGGCACCAAATAGGTTGTGTTTAACTACTTTTGTTGTTTTCATTGTTTATTGGTGCATCAACTTCATATTTAAGATCCATAGCATCTATAACTTTAGTATTCTTGTGTTTAATCTACAAACACAGCAAGAACTCAAGATAACTCTATTTTATGCATAATTAGGATTAAATACATGTGGTTATATGCAAGTAGCACATGGAAATAAATTATTCATCATCTAATTAGAAATATATGGAACCAAAGTTCTATGTAACAATCATCTACTTCTTTCGTTTCCTTAGTAGACTAACTAAAGTTTAGTGTAATAATCATATACTACTTCAGTTACCCTAGTAGACTTTTCTGTCATAGTTTTTACATCAAAGGCCTTTTATTTCCTCTTAACTTTACTTTTTAACATAACACCAAACGATACAAACATAAAGCTTTTACTTGCATCAGAATCTAATAATAAATAAATATAAATATTATTGATTAGGAACATACCTAATACCATATCTGGATCAGTTCTTGCATGCTCCTTTGTCGAGGTATAGACCCTTGTCTTGGCCTAGGGCTTCTTATCTCTTTTCTTCTTAGAATTCTTGCTTTATCCTCCATTTCCTTTCTTTGGCTTCTTGTAGTCACCTTTGAAATGACCAACCTCTACAAAGATTGTACAAGTTTATGCCCATCCTTCATTTCTCGAAATGCCTCATATCACATTTTCTTCATATACCTACTTCTTCCATGTTGATCCATTTATTTCTATAAGTAATAGCATTAGATCTTCCAATTTGGCATAACTATCCATTTCTTCTTAGGTTCAATAACAATAACTTTCCTTATTTGGCACATCATTAAAGACAATCCTAGTTACTTCCATCACAGACTCAAAGGTGGAAGTCAATAGGAATCTTGGAGGTTAATCCCTGAACATAGAACTTGATCTTTTTCTTTTTAGTACTTATCATATGTGGTATGATTCTTGTCATTTCATTAATTTTTTTCATACACTAGATAGCGATGAGTCATGCTTCCTGCTTTAGCCCTAATAATTCGGTCTCTATCGAGTCTGTCTTATTTTATAAGTAGAACTTCTTGATTACCAACTTTATTAAATATTTCCCTACTATATTCTTCATATATTTCTTTAGCTCTTTAGTTATGGTCCATTAGTGTAGTGCCTATAACAAAATTGAGTGACTGGCTAACTAGACTACTTGATCTATATCCGACAGTTATATCTTATCTTTCCTATAAGATAAGGGACACCAATTCAAGGTTATAGTCTAGATCATGATAAGTATTGTATGTTTTTTATAACAGTGACTAGTTTTCATTAACTACTTACCTTATTGTTCATCTCCTAAAAATGGAAGATAGATAGGCTATAGTTGAATGCTTTCACGAAGCAAGACTCTAGTAACCGTGCTTGCACGAGGCAAAGAATCCATTATTTACATGAGGCAAGCATCCTAAAATCATGCTTACATCAAGTAAAGTAATCCACTCATGTGCTTGCGCGAGGCAAAATTCTAGCGACTACGATTGCACGAATCAAAGCAATTCATTATGTGCTTGCATGAGGTAAGACTCACAGGCAACCCATAAGAGTAGCCTTTATAAGAGCATTCGTAGCCTGTTTCCCATTTTTATGTGAGTGGGTGCCCTATATTATAGGGGATGATTGCGACTGGTTGTGAGTGAAGAAAAAAGAAAATTTATAGGGGTTGTACCATCATATTTAGGGAACCATGGTACAACCCCATAAATATTTTAATATTTTTAAAAGTGGTTGTGAGTGGAGTAGAGAGAAAAGGTAATGATAAAAGTATGAAAAATATTATTTAATTGAAAAGGAAAAAGGGAAAAATAGAGGTATTTAGTGTAATAATAAGGATGGGAATAGGGGATGGATTGTGAATGCTCTAACATATTCATACATTAATAAAACTTAATGAAGCCATACTAAGCTCATACCACTTGGCGTATTGACATTGAGTAATTATTAAAATTCTATGGTAATTGGCATGCTTTGACCTTTGACTTACTTTAAAAGTGTTTATTATTATCTGATAGTGATGTGACTATGAAGGAACAATAACTATAGAAGTGTACTAATAAGTACAGATGTTATGAGCTTGGTTAGTCTAACTCCTTTCAAATTATTTTAAGTGTTGGGAGGTATGCAAGTACATTCATTAGGTACTGTAAAGTTTTATATAAAGGCTGATGCAACCAAAGCAACTAAGGCTTCATGCATGCATGCACTCAGTAGCAAGTAGAAATTGCTCCAGAAGTTTTATACTTTGCACAAGAATTGTTCTAAGTATAAAATTTTCCGAAGCCAAAGTTGCTCCGGAAGCTTTATACTCTGCACAAGAATTATTCTAAGTATAAAATCTTCCGAAGCCAAAGATGAAGTCTTCCGTAGCTTCAAAGATAAAGTCTTCCGAAGCCAAATGAAGTGAAGACTGATTTCTTCCGAACATAGAGAAGAACATGCTTTTCTCGAATGTACTTTTGCATAAAGCGGACCTACTTTTCGCTGCAACTCTGAAGACTCACCAACTTGCATGAGTTTGTGAAAAGGTCCATGCTTTTGCAACTGTACATTGAGGTCTTGAGTCTGTAACTTTCTACTTTATATACTTTTGTGCTTTTTGTAATATAATAGGATGTGAGCTATGGCATGTCATAGTCACTAGTGATTGCCTTTTGACTCTATATTGATTTTGTTGTCTTTCAATGTTCCAACTGGCTTTCCAAGTATAGGCGGTTGTAGGATGTAGTATAAAGTATCTCAGGGTCTTGTATTTTATTTAACATATGCATTGTAACTCTTGTAAAAGAACTTGAGATTAATATACATCATTCTTGAAAACCATATATATTGTTCTTGAGTTCTGTCTTATTGTTTACTCGTGTTCTTTGTATCTTGTTCTTAAATTTGGTTCCTTATTTGAACTAAGTGTTCTAACACTCTCCTCATTATGAGGCTGATTGTATTGACCATCCCTTAACCGGTCCTGCAGGTATGTAGACTTTGAATAATATATGGATGCATTTAGTGATATTGCAAGTATATACAGGTTTAAATGGTACAGATACGGAGGCTTTGTGGTTAGATACGAAGGCTTAATAGTCAGTTACGAAGGTTTGATATAGATGTGGGGGCTTTATGATAATGAATTTGGCTAAGTGTTGTCTAGTATGAAATGTTCAGTTTTGTGAAATCCATCACCAATACGTGGATTGTAATTGGTGCTTCAGACACGTGTAGTCATGTACTGTACTTGAAATATGTAGGCCTAATAAAGACAAATAGGCCTTGGGCATAGTAACGATGATACTTTTACTGGATTAGTCATGGCACGATGGATCCTTTCTGATATTGGGACTAAAGACTTGGAAAACATTAAATCAAAAAGATTTACGTCAAAAACGCAACAAAGCCGAACACCAGTAGACTTTGTCTTAAGTATTCTAATTAAATATAATTGAATCAAAATTTAAATTATTACAACTTATATGTCATATAATAGCTTGAAAGACTCGTATAAACATAAAGGAATCAAAAACCCAAAAATCAGGAAAAACGCGGGTCAAAACAAGACAGAATTGGACTACATGGGCTAAGGGCCCCGAGGGGGGACCCACCCCTTGGTCACGAAGGAGATCACATAAGGGGGTCTCCCCTTTGTTTTTCCCCCACTTCTCATCTTTTTGTTTATAGTTGAAGCTCTAGCCACCATACCTATTTTTGCACTTACTTTTTATCTCAATCAACCACCAATACCTTCATCTTAGTCAATTTTGGTCTTGATCAAGTGTTCAAGAGTTGATTTTGATCATCATCACCTTTTCCATTCGCATATTTTTTATATTTTTAGTGGCGATTTTTACATTCTTTTGTTCTTGTTCTTGATATTATTCATCTCTACTCATCATATAATCATATAAAATCATTTTTTCTTGATATTGTGGATAGGATCATAAACTATTGTGCATTTTGGGACTTGGATCATCACGAATCAATAAACCCTAGTTTTGCAATTTCTTATTGTAATCGTATTCGTCTGATTATAATTCATAGTTTGCTTGTCCTTATGGACAATTTGGGAAAACAATTTCATAAAAGGAGTAAATGGATATTAATGGATGATTAGATGTGAATAGAGATGTAAACCCTAGATTTTTATGTTAATCAATGAAAAGCACGATCCATTGTTATCATAACATAATTTAACAAAATGGAACTTAAATCAATGGTTATTTATTAGTCTAAATCAGTGAATAAGTCAAGTAGAACATAAAATAAGTGTTGGGTGGAATCTCGGGTCAAACATGGTTAAAAATCATGATTAGGATTAGAATGGACAAAAGTGGAGAATTGAATAAAACGTTGTGTGGAATTTAAGTCATCTCATACGAGATATATCTTTGTCATACAGGGTCTAATTGGTGGAAAACCAACATAAGTGGTGTTAAATTCAATATTGTTTGGTCCTTTAAACACATTAAACAAAACCAAAGGTCATCCGGAAATTTCAGGTAGAATGTTGGTCCATGTTTGTGAGGACATATCTCCCTCAAACTTTATCCATTTGAGGTGATTCTTTTCTATGATTTATTTTAGGTTCTTAGCTTTCTAAATGTATCTATTTTGTGATTATTCAATATCTTTTCGACCTCTAAGCATCTTATACAAGATCGGTGTGTGTTAACTCAACATATTGAAAATATTAAATCTAAAACTCAACTTTCAAGACTAATGCATAAACAACTATAACAAGTTAAGAAATATGTATAATGACTGAATTGGAGGCGTTTATTGTTATGAAAACATAAGTTTAACTAATCATTGAACTTGAACTAAAACATAAAAAATATGGAAAGAAAACTATTATAAGAACATGACAAGGACGCTGAACGTAAAGAACTCGAAATTGGAAACTTTAAGGATGGAATGGAACTTGCACTAACAATGGACAGTATAGCTCAATAAGTAAGTACTTGGTTGGATATGAAGGACTGTACTATGATAATTACGACTAATTGAATACTGGCCGTGTTTTGATTTGATAGCTATAGTTGCTTGCTGATAGTTTGTTTGTGGAATTATTTTTCTATCGATGTGAGCTGTAAGGCCTTTTTTTATTAAACTTGACACCTTATGTTGGTATCTTTAACTGCTTATGTACCATTCATACACCTTAATTAAACTTGACTTACACAGAAAATTATTTTTAATATTTCAACCTGTGAACTTTTTATAATATGTCTTTTTAGGTAATAATGCTTGAGTGTTTGCATTAATGGGCTCAAGACTGCTCTCAAGATTAGTGTTTATTTTGGACTTTTTTTATTAAACTTGACACCTTATCGTGTTTTGATTTGATAGCTATTGTATTATACTTGGTTAGGCATGTTTTTCCTACTTGTACTAGTTTGGAACTTTTGTTATTGTTTGTGCTTGAATGGAATTTCATTATGGTATTGACTACTCTTGGCACTAGTTCTTTATGTGTCAAGCGATGTCATAATCCATTAACAAATAATGTATTTTTCGATTCTTTTAGACCCCAATGTATTTTGATGATCTCATCCATCGCATCCTCATGTTTCTACTATTAATGTGTTAATAATAGAAGGTTACAATCTAGCCAAGGTCAACATGCACCTTTTCTAACACAAGTATCTAAGTTCCAAATATTATAGTGTTAATCATAGAAGGATACCATTTCATAAACTTAACTTGAATTATTTCTCGAGTTACGTTCTATACCTCGGTTTAGTACCAACTGGCACAACCTTATGGGTAAATTTAACCTAACTATAAGAGAAAACAAACATGTTGCCCTATGGTTTTTTACCCGTACTACACGAGCATTATAACCTTCTATCTTATCCTGGGTTCATATCACGGTTACTATGGAAATTATCCTATAACTATACTCTGGGCTCGTACTTAGTGGCCTACGGGTACCTTACCTACCACATACTTAGGTCCCTAACCCAATCTTCCACTTAGTCTACAAGAGGTGATGAAATACTTACCAAAACAATCGCTGATCATATGCTAGGTAGAATCACATCACGTGAATATAACATAAGAAAGTGGGTCAAACGCATCATAAAACAATGGGAATTCGTCTCCTTAGAGAGAGAAGCTAGAGATTGATTAAAAGGATAAAATTACAGAACTGTTATTTAAATATATCCCTAACTAATGTTTCACCCCGCATCACTAGGGTGATGTGGACCGAATCGACCTTTGAACCGCCTCTTTTAATTGTCTCACGAATGAGCCCTATCTTGAAAGCTGATGCAGGCCGCATCAGCCCAATGAGTCCCCTGCCACGTGTTGCACTTTAGTTGTTTCCTTAGCCCTATCAATAGACCCCTCATACCTTCTCCAATGCAAACTGACCTGGCAGCTAAACCACACCCACCCAACCATCAAGAGCTACCGCCCTCAAACCCCTACTATCCTACGGGTGTATGGCTCTAGGGGTTTTATATTCTCTACTCCTTTAAGAATTTTGTCCTCTAAATTTAGGAGTTATGTAAACAGCTGAGGGTACTTGGTTTTCATCTCGCTAGCTAATTCCCAAGTCTTTCTTAGGACGTCTCTATCCTTCGCACTAAACTAACACCAGTTGTATCCTATTTTACTTAAATTTCTTTATTTTGTATGAAGAATATTTACAGGTCGTTTAGTTAAATTTAGATTTTCACTAACTTGGATATCTTAAAAAGGTACAGCTTGAACTGGATCAGCCAAACACTTTCTTAAATTTGACACATGCAAGATATCATGTACTCCTTTCAATGCTTTATGTAATTCCAACTTATAAGCAACTTCCACAATTGCTGCCTTTGGGGCTAATTAAAAGATATCATGTACTAGTCTAAAATGGACCGATATACTTTGGGACTAACTTTCGTCGTTTATGAATCGTACGACACCTTTCCATGGAGATACTTTTATCATAATACAGTCTTCAACTTGGAACTCTAAGGGTCATCCATGATTGTTAGCATAACTCCGTTGCCTATCCAGGGAAGCTTTTAACCTCTATAACTACACAACTAATCCTTTTCGACCTCTACCTAATAGACTGGTGTTCTATACTTTCTTCCATAAAGCACTTCGAATGATGCCATATGAATGCTTTTGTGATAGCTACTATAGTAGGAGAATTCAATTGTAATGTCCCGAAATATCAAAGCAACCAACTTAGTAATAACGGGGTCAAGTCAGAATATATATATTTATATATATATATATATATATATATATATGTATGTATGTATATATATATGTATATATATATATGTACATATATATGGATTATGGACCCAATTGGATCCATGGGTTAAGTGATAGATGGGCTTAAGAGCCCATTATCACCCTTAAATAGCCCTAATCAGGTATTATAACACACACACTTGCAACCCAAGCAACAAGTATTCTAGAGAGAGTAGAGAGAGAAAGTAAGGGAAAATCAAAGGTTGGAAGCTTGGTGGATAGAGGGTTGAAGATTTGAGTATTAAGGCATCAAACAACAAAGAAATAGCAAGGAATTCTGGTACAAATCGTCCTCTGAAATCCTTTTTAAAGCAGATCTGGAAACTAGGGTTTTGTGTTAGAAAAGTTGCAAACAAATCACATAAAGGTCATAATTTTAGGTATGAAATCATGTAAAATGCTTAGATATAGTTTCATGGATGAAAAACCAAGGTTTTGGACATAAAAAGTTATGATTTTGGGTTAAAAACGGGCTGGTTCTTCATTTTTATACGTCCAGTGAAACTGTGAGCCCGATCAGCGAAATTGTGAGCCCGATCAGCGAAACTAGTGGCTCTCCTAGCAAAACTAAGAGAAGTTCCAGCGAAACTTTAGTTTTGCTGGAAATTTCGCTAGTGCCTAAGTTGACCAATAGATCTTACGAACCTAGGAAATTCCAACGAAAGTTGGGCGTAACTGGTAGCGAAACTGCCGCACGAAACTACCAGCGAAACGAATAGCGAAACTACCAGCAAAATTGTTGGCGAAACTGTGTAGAGAATGACCCACTTGTGTGTTAACTCAAATGCAGACTGTGAGACCTGATCATAGGCTAGGTAACTTAGACGCAATATTACTTATCGACCATGTGAGTTCTAGATCCCCTTATTTACAAGCTTTTTCATGTTTTAGGGCTTTTATGCATAGTAAACCTGAGATTTTCAAGGCAAAGATTTCAAGAGGTTTTAACAAGAAAGTAATTTTTTTCTATAACAAAATATGCTATATAAAGTCCTTTAAATAAAAAAAAAATTGTGCTGACCTTGCAGCACGGCCCCAGCCAGGGGTGTTGCCCCTTAGACCCCACTAGGGGTTGCTGCCCCTAGAACCCTGCTATCAGGGGTTGCCGCCCCCGACCCCCCGTTGTCCCGTGGAGGGTCGGTTATGTGGTTTGTTTCTCATTATTACTGAAATGTGACAAGAATATACAGAGTAAAGTCTTATGCTTGTCATAAGTATATACAGAGTAAAGTCTTGTGTTTGTCACAAGCATATACAGAGTAAAGTCTTGTGTTTGTCATAAGCATATACAGAGTAAAGTCTTGCGTTTATCACAAGCATATACAAAGTAAAGAATTGTGTTTATCATAAGCGGGGGATCAAGCCCTTGGGCAGATCCCGATACATAGTAACTGGGAATTAACGGGTAAAGAAGAGTAATAGTTAATAATTAAGCGAAAGTATTAATGACAAAGTATTGATAAAGTGATAATCTATGTATAGTAGATTGCTTAGTTGTGTGATGATCGAATTTCAGAATAATAAAGTAAAACCTAGGACTCAATTAGTGAAGCTGACTTTTGTATGCATATTAGTCTAACAGATAAGCTATAGGGCTTAGAGGGATGGGAGCATGGATCTAAAGCTTCTTGGAAACCGTAGACTACCTCCCTGATTCAGAATATTGTTAAACACTCTTTTAAAATTTGTTTGATGTACTTAAGATAATGTTAATAATTTTTCTTTGAATTATGTCATGACGAGTTTGATTTAAAGAAATTTCCATTGCAATGTTTACTTACGTAGATGTTTTAAATTTGGTGTTATGCTATAAATGACCAACTGTGGGGCTTCCTGTGATCAGGGGCCTTACATCAATCAATGGTGATGCTCATCCCAACTACCACTAAAGTCGATTACATAAGAACATACATATCCATAAGATTATACATTGTACATTCATATTGTCTATAAGTTTGAAGATGATAAGTTGTAATCAAGTTTAATCTTGTTCCCAGGTCTTTCTAGAAACTCATTTGGAATCTTGATGTAAACCAGTTATCCCAATCAGAGATGATTGGTAGTCGTACTTCATGTGTGCTCACGATTTGCTTAATGTATATCTTTGCTAACTTTTTAAATAAATAACTCTCATTAATAGGTATAAAGTATGCCAATTTAGTTAAATGGTTAACAATAATCCATATGGAATTATGCCCTACACGAGTTCTTATATGTTTTGTAATAGAGTCCATAATCACTCTATGCCATTTCCAAACTAGTAGTTCTATCTTATACAACAGAATAGCCAGTTTTTGATGTTCTATCTTAACATGTAAACAAGTTAAGCACTTCTACGCATGTTATGCGATTGATTTCTTCATATTGGTCCACCATGTCCATTCTAGGATGTATCGAGTATTTGGATTTGTAAGTTTCATACAAAACTGTATCCTAAATACCTCCTATCTTTAGGATACACATCCTATGCCCAAATCTTAGTATGTTAGCTTCTACTTTTGTTATAACTTTTCCTTCCCCAGTACACGTTCTTTCTTGATGCTCTCATCCTTTAATGCATTTACTTGAGCCTTAACAATATTATCCTTCCAATCGACCTTTACATCGATTTGCAAGCCTTCGCCATAAGTTGTTTTATTCTTTCCTTTTGACTTAAGGCGTCTCCTTTTCCATGATAGTATTAAATTTAGCAATCATAGTCATTGATTAGCTCCATCCATCTCCATTACATCATATTTAATTCCATATTAGTCAAAAATATGTTGAAGGCTTTTATGATCAGAATATACCACGAATTTGATACCATAAAGATAGTGTTGCCACATCTTCAATGCAAAAATTATCACATCTAATTCCAAAACACTCAGTTGTCATGATGCATAGATAAAAACCTTTTCCCGTTGCATTAGCACGCAATCAAGATGATTATGTGAAGCATCATAGTATACCATGAAACCTCTCGTTCCTTTCTAGTAATGAAAGGACTATAGTGTTTCTATGTTTCTCTTTCAGGAGATTAAGCTCTTCCTTTTTGGGCCCCCAAATGAACTCCGCATTCTTTTGAATCAAAATGGTTAAAAGCATGCAATTTAGGAAAAATCTTGGGTAAATCTTCAATAGTATCCAGCTAGACACGTGTAGCTTCTAAATTTAGTGGGGTTTGTTAGGAACTTCCCACTTTGTTATTGGTTCTAATGTTCTATTTTAATGGATCTACTTGAATTCCAGCTTTGTTTATCATGTGATCAATAAATTGAACTTCTCTTTTTCAAAAGGCACACTTATAGAACTTTTCTTAATTTTTGTTTTGGGTCTCCAAAACCTTCCTCTGGTAGGTTAGCATGATCATTATGGATCTGTAACGCCCGGAAATTTTGTTTGGAGTGTCATGCGACTTGAGGCCCATACGCATGGAAGTCGTGCAACTGGAGTGTCCAATCGCATGGAGCTCATGCGACTAAAGGTCCAATCGCATGGAACTCAGGCGACTGAACTGTAGCATTTAAGAGAGAGGGCAGCCCTCACCCTCTCCCCACACTTGTAAAAATCAGCCAAAAAGAAGAGAAGAGAGAAAGAAGAGAGGAAGAAGAGAAAAAGAAGAGAAAAGTGGTGATCCGGGCTCGAAACTCGTCTTGTAGCTAGTCCAAACGAAGCTCTTCATCTTCTCCTTCCTTGTGTGAGTTCTAGGTCCCCTCTTTTACTCGTTTTTAATCGATTTTAGGGCTGGATCACAAAGAAACCCGTTTTTTGAAAATGTGTGTATTTGACCCATTTGGGGGTGAATGTGTATAGTGTGTTTAGAGTGCGATTTTGGACTTGTATGTGCTTGAATGTTGTCATAGTATGATTCCCTAAGGTTTAGGAGGGTTGATTTGGGCTTAGAATGAGTTTGGAAGGGTTTAGAGGTCGAAAGTCGCGGCTACAGTTCGGAATGAACTGCTATCTGCGCCCAGTTAGGGCTAGGCGACTGGAGGACCAATCGCACGACTGAGGGACGACTGAGGTTCAATCACACGAATGAGGGACGACTGAGGTTCAATCGCACGACTAGGGATCCAGTCATATGACAGGTCATACGACTGAGAGCCCAGTCACATAGGTGCTCAGTCGCACAGGTGTTCATTCGCACAACTGAGAGCTCAGTCGCATCGGTCCATTCGCATGGCTGTTCAATCGCACGACTGAGGGTCAGTCGCATAGGAGTCTATTTGCATAGTGTCCATTCGCACGATTGAGAGTCCATTCGCATGATAGAGAGTCCATTCGCACGATTGAATGTTCATCCGCATGGGAGTTCATCCGCATTAGTGTAGTCGCATGATGTTCAGTCGCATGGAGGCCATGCGACTGAAGAGTGCCCAATCGCCCAAATAGGGCTGTTGTGTATGATGAGAGGCATAGTTTAATTACTGACCTTCGGGGTAAAGAACAGGGGTAAATAATGATGTGGTAGTCCCCGTAAGTACGTGTGAGGTGGCCGACGAGGTTTTAGAAGTTATGTTAGGCACGATGATGATAGTGTTGCATGTTTATACATGATATTTGTATGTTAAGTATGATGTAGCCCTATATAATGCTGATGACTGATGACTTGTAAATGCTGATGTTCCTTGTTTCGATACGTGTTTATCTTTCCATGGCTTTACGAGTTCTGATTAATAAATGTAATGAAAGTATTATGTAACGTAAAGTGAAAGATAATGAAAGAGGAACATGATGAATAAATGCATGCATTAATAATGAATGATGAAGATGTAAGGGGTCCTTGCCGCTTACCCTAGGTGACTGGATCAGCACTCGTGCACAATGTTCATGATTAATTACCACAGGTCCAGCACCAGCACCCGTGCACAATGTTCGGGGTATAGCACATGGCATTGA
>BJCO01365090.1:0-16122 GCA_018326465.1 Flaveria floridana
TGTATAACATATATAATGCCATTATTAATTTGTAATGTCATCTAATTAATATAAATAACATTACAAATAATATCATTGAACAAAATATCCTAATAAATTGCTCTATTTCATATGCATCTTGTTTAGAAAACCCATTTTCTAAATTGGTGTTAATATTTTATTGCATGATCATATCATCAATTAAATATTAATTGGTGTTTGCTAAGCTTGTTATTGGGTATAACCCGACTTGGATCATAACGTACTAACCACATCAATATTCTAAGTGTCTTGGGCACATAGAATCCTACACCAAGACCAATGAGGCTTGGGTTTCCAAATGTAACTAACTCTCTTTTATTATGAAGGAACAGCTGAAGACCAAGAAGAATATATGGATTATTGACAGTGGCTATTCAAGGTACATGACACACAATGGCTCTTTGCTTCAAAACTTTGAGAAAATTGATAGAGGGCCAGTTGCTTTGGGAGGAGATGCTGGAGCTTACATTACAGGAAGGGGTAGGGTCATAAATGGTAAGCTCAACATTATAAAGGTAAACTTTATTAAGGAGCTTGGGTACAATTTACTGAGTGTATCCTAATTTTACTACCAGAGACATAACATGCTCCTTACTGAGCATGAGTGCATTGTTCTCAAGCCCAGGGTGGTCATTCCTCAAGAACATGTCCTTGTTAGAGCACCCTGGAAAGGGAACATGTACAAGATGGATTTGTAGGAAACATCTCCTCCAGGAGAAGTTTCTTGCTTTTTGTCTAAAGCAAATAGTGATGAATCTTTCCATTGGCATAAAAGAATGTGCCATGTAAACTTTAAGAACACGAATAAGTTAATTAAGAATGATTTGGTAATTGGAATGCCAAAAAAGAGTTTACAAGTGATGATCACTGTGTTGCATGCCTGAAAGGGAAACAACACTTGGTGTCTCACAGACCAAAGGAAAAGAACTCTATCACTACTCCCCTACACTTATTACACATGGATCTCTTTGGTTCCGCCAGTGTAATAAGTATAGGAAGGACCTTATACTGTTTAGTGATCACAGATGATTTTACAAGATTCACTTGGGTTTTATTCCTTAGAAATAATAATGAGACTCCTGAGATCTTGAAGAACTTCATTCTGAAAATTGAAAATCAAAGTGATCATAAAGTCAAGATCATAAGATGTGATCAAAGAACTGAATTCAAGAACTAAATCCTTTACACATTTCATGATGAAAAGTGTATTACAAGATAGTGCTCCTAGGACTCCTCAGCAAAACAGTGTTGCTAAAAGGAGAAACGGGACACTTATTGAAGCTACAAGAACGATGTTGTCTGACTCTAAACTACCCATCACCTTCTGAGCAGAAGCAGTTATTATTGTTTGCTATGTGCAGAATAGAGTTTTAGTAGTAAAGACTCATGGTAAGACTCCTTATGAACGGTGGCACAAAAGAAGGCCTTTTATTGGTTTTCTCAGATCATTGGGATGTCCCTGCACCATCTTGAATACTAAAGATTAAGTAACTAAGTTTGCTGATAAATCTAATGATAGACACTTTATTGGATACTCTTCCTAAGCTAAGGCTTATAGAGTATACAATCTTAGAACTAGAGTAGTTAAAGAATCAGCCAATGTGATTTTCAATGAGCACACTCCCTGTGTGAAAGGTTCTGGTCCTGACTGGCTATTTGATCTTGATTTAGTTACCAACTATTGTAATAAATCTTGTGAGAGTGTTTTAGGATCTACAGATAATCCATCAAAAGAAGATCCTGACCCAAGATTTGAACTAAGAAGACCAAGCAAGACTACTACTTCAGCTCTAGTGGTAACTAACCCTACAAATGAAGTTCCTATCAGTACAACAATGACATATCAAGCTAATACATCTAAGGTGCCTAAAAATTCCAGCTCAGAGGCACAAAACACAAATGAAGGAGCTTCAAATGTAGGAGGAAATGGTGGTGGTGACAGTGATCATGAATTTCTTGATGCTAATAACCACTCCATTGAAGACAACATTAATGATGTCACACACTCATTGGATCAAGCTTCTCTTGATAAGTGTGCTGATATGATGGGAGACACTTCATTACCAGATCTAAACTTCTCAAATTTAGATCTGTCTAATTAGCTTGCTGTGATCCCTCAACTTAGGATCCATAAGCCACATCCCACCACAAACATCACTGGAGATGTTGAAAAGGGGGTAAGAAGAAGAGGATAAACCCATGACAAAAATGTTTGTCTATACTCTTGTTTCTTGTCCCAGATAGAGCCAAAGAAAGTTGATGAGGCTTTGAAGGATCGAAGTTGGGTTGAAGCAATGCAAGAGGAGCTGCTTCAATTTAAAAGACAAAAGGTTTGGAACCTATGTCCTCTTCCTCAAGGGAAGACTATTATAGGAATGAAGTGGGTGTTTAGGAATAAGAAATATGATAGAGGACTTTTCATCAAGAACAAGGCAAGACTTGTTGTTCGAGGGTACACATAAGAAGAAGGAATTGATTACACTGATGTCTTTGCTCCTGTAGCAAGAATTGAAGCTGTTAGGATATTCCTGGCATTTGATGCATCCAAGGACTTCAATTTCTACTAACTTGATATCAAGTGCATATTTTTATATGGGGTGATTGATGAAGAGGTGTATGTCAAACAACCACTTGGCTTTGCAGATCTAGATCATCCTGATTATGTCTGCAAGCTTGATAAAGCTCTCTATGGGTTTCATCGTAAGGTCCCGTTCCCGGGACGCTTACAGTTAGACAAACATCACATTATTATATATATACTACATAATTCATAAATAAGCAGCGGAAGTAAGTTATCAAAAACAATTCATATCATTGATAAATACTGTTGTTAAGCAATACAATATTGTTAAATTACAAAAGCCTCATTCATTTATATTACAAAACAACAATATTATTATGCGTGAGTAGATGCCAGTCTTGCCCCGCCGAGTAGCTTCCACATGTGCCATACTCAGCAACATTACCTGCCAACTAAAAATGCATAAAAGTTAGCGTTGCTGAGTGAGTTCTAGTTTTGTAAGTATCAAAATACTTTATATTATTCATACAAGGAAATACTCTCTTTACTTTCGTATGTAAGTATTCATCATACATACAATAAAGTACAACCTTATCATCATTCTTTATCACATGTATTCATTCGTTTTGTACTTTATCATTTTCTTTCGTTATCGTTCATTTCGTACTCTATCACTTCATTTGTTTCGTACTTTATCTCTTCGTTCGTACTTTATCTCTTCGTTCATACTTTATCTCTTCGTTTTGTACTTTATCTTTTCGCTCGTTTTGTACTTTATCTTTTTGCTCGTTTCGTACTGATTCTAGATCCTGTCAAGTTTTTCCCCCATCATAGCCTGAAGCTACCATTCCGGGCACAAAGCCTCGTCACTATTTGGCACAAAGCCCGTGGCCCGAAGCGACCATTCCGGGCACAAAGCCTCATCTATAATTGGCACAAAGCCCGTGGCCCGAAGCCACCATTCTGGGCACAAAGCCTCATCTATAATTGGCACAAAGATCGTGGCCCAAAGCCACCATTCTGGGCACAAAACCTCATCCATAATTGGCACAAAGCCCGTGGCTTGAAGCTACCATTCTGGGCGCAAAGCCTCATCTCTATATGGCACAAAGGCCGAGGTCGAATGACAAGGATCCTGTTTTGTACTGTGGATTCAGTCACCATGACTCGTCCCCTGTGTGTGTACCCTCATGGGTTAGCCAAATTCACATGCTATGAAACACACAGTTGAGCTGATAACTCTTAAAGAGTTATGATCCTGCTTTTAATCTGCGTGCAATCCTTTTCTTTGTTTCATTACGTTTCACTTCTCATCTTTGTTATCTTTCACTTTGTTATGTTATACTTTACATTCGTTCTTACATTCATCATACTACGTAAAGTCATAACATAATACTTAACGTATATTATAATATAATACATACGTTTTGAGAATCATTAAAAGGTAACACTTTAAACACATATGCATATCATACATTCATCATAACATCATGCCTATTCTATTCATAGACCCCTTCATATTCATGCATAAAATAGGCCAAAACAGTCCATAAGTCAAACTAGGGTCAAACCCTAAAATCCTGTTTTTCCTAAAAAATTTAGAAAATTTTCCTAAGTTTTGGGCGCATGGGAACTATGCAGGCGCATGAGCCCTGCTTAGGCGCATTAACACTATGCGGGTACATGTCCCTATACTTAACTGTTTTTCCACTAATTTTGGGTGCATGAACTGTTCAGGCGCATGAGCACTATTTGGGTGCATGACCCTTCACTTAGGCGTTTCAGCCAAAACTTAGGCGCATGATGCACTGTTTAGGCGCACCAACCTACACAAAAATTTCTAAGGCATTTCTAGGCGCATGAGCTACTGTTTGGGTGCATCATAATATACTTAACTTTCTAAATTAAATTTTCAGGCGCATGAGCCCTGTATAGGTGCATCACCTTATTTCAAAATTTTTCTAAGGCAAAAGTCTAGGCGCATGGGCCCTGTTTGGGTGCATGAAACCCAACATATATTTTCTAACATATTTTCAATCCTAATATCATCTTAAACACATTTTAAACTTCATAATATCATTCTAAGCCTTAACTTAGTATGCACAACCCACAGAACACTAACATACATGCATTAAAACATACGGTTATAGATACAACTTTTATACTATTCACATGCATTTTCAGCCTCGAAAACTTTTAAAACATGTAAAACATGGGGTCTAGAAACTCACCTTAGCTGCTTTCAAGTGCAAACTCTTTAAATTGAGCTTTTCAAGAGCTTCTAACACCTATACATGTCAAAAAACACATGCCCGAACACATGCATACACATGAGAACACGTAGAATTCGTTTACATAGCTAAAAATCCTTAAAACCGAACCCAATTATGTTAAATTTGCTTACCCAGCCAAAATTTGTTGCTTTCTCTCTTTAAATGTCGAAGATCTCCTGCTCTTTCTCTCTAAAAGCCGAGATAGTTGATGTATGCAGAAGATGTGGGCGGCCATACCCACTTTATACAAAATAATAATATTATTTTATCCTATTTACACTTTATACCCCTCATCTGAGGCTTCTTTTTCTTTCTCACCAAAATATCTTTCTTTTCTTTCTCATTTCTTTTTCTTTTTATTTTGACATAAATTTCGGGTGTTACAAGTCTACCCCTCTTAAAGAGGTTTCGTCCCTGAAACCCGTCATTCTTCGAATAACTGTGGGTAATGTTGTCTCATCTCTTCTTCAGTCTCCCATGTAGACTCCGAACCTTTTCTATGTTTCCACTGCACACGTACCAGTGGAACCACTTTATTCCTCAATCTCTTTTCTTTTCAATCAATTATTGTCACTGGTTGCTCTATGTAATTGGGTCGTTCATCCACTTCAATATCATCCAGTGGTACAATCATATCTTCATCAGCTAAGTACTTTCTCAGATGAGATACATGAAATGTCAGATGAATTCCACTTAACTCATCTGGCAATTCTAATCGATAGGCTACCTCTCTTACTCGTGTAATGATTTGGAAAGACCCTATGTACCTCGGGCTTAGCTTGCCCCTCTTTCGGAACCGAATAATTCCTTTCCAAGGTGAGACCTTCAATATAACTCGGTCGCCCACCTTGAATTCAATCGGTCTACGACTCTTATCGGCATACGACTTTTGTCTATCGTTTGCCGCCTTCATAAAGGCCTTGATCTTCTCCAACTTTTCAGTTGTAGCCTCAATCACCTCAAGGCTTCCCAACTCTTTCTGCCCGATATCACACGGGCGTCCTAAACCTCCTACCGTATAGCATCTTATATGGGGGCATACCAATACTAGCATGATAACTGTTATTATATGAGAATTCTGCTAACGGTAAGTGATCATCCCAGCTACCTCCAAAATCGATCATGCATGCTTGCGATATCCTCAAGCGTCTGGATCGTCCGCTCAGACTGACCATCTGTCTGAGGATGATACATCATGCTAATGTGTAGCCTCGTCCCCATCACATCATGGAATCTCTTCCAAAACTTCAAAGTGTATCGGGTGTCACGATCCGACACGATAGACACTGGCACATCATGACAAGCTACAATCTCCTTGATGAACTCTATCTGATGAATACGTCTCGTGGATCGGTAGGAAGTGAGCACTCTTTTTCAGTCGATCAACAATCACCCATATGGTATCGCACCCTCTCGCTGTGTGAGGTAGCTTAGTAATAAAATCCATGGTGATGTGCTCCCACTTCCACTCGGGTATATCCAATGGTTGGATCTTCCCATATGGCTTCTGATATTCTGCCGTCACTTGCAAACAAGTAAGGCATTGATCACATACTTTACTATATCATGTTTCATACCTAGCCACCAATAATCTTTCTTCATATCCTGATACATCTTCGTGGTACCGGGATGAATCGAGTATCGAGTCTTATGAGCTTCATCCATGATTCACCCCATTAGATCTCCGTAACGAGGAATCCATATTCGTCCGTTTTGGGTCCTAACACCGAGAGTGTTTTCTCCCAACTCCATGACTAAAGCTCTCATCCTTTCAGAGTTAAGGTGATCTTCTTTCAACGCCTCATCTTGGAACCCTTTCAACTGGGTCATCACGTCAGCGGTCATAACCAACTGATAAGCCTTCACTCGAATTAGCTCGAGTCTCTCCTTTCGACTGAGGGCATCAGCCACAACGTTGGCCTTACCCGGATGGTAATGGATCTCACAATCATAATCTTTGATGAGCTCTAACCATCTCCTCTATCTCACGTTGAGATGTAACACTCGGGAATTTTGGTCAATTAAAATAAAAGAAAAGAAAGGAGAAAAGGAAAACAAAAGTAATTAGAAGGAAAGGGAAAGAAGTCAAAATAGAGGGGTTAAAGTGCAAAAAGGACAAAACCCCATTATTTTATTATTACTTTTGAGTATGGCTGCCCATAACAACCTATAACTCCTGCTTTTGTCGACCAAATTAGAAGAAGAAGAAGAAAACTGAGTTTCTTCGGTTCTAGAGAGAGAAAGAGGCTATTCTTCACCAAGGTAAGCTTTTGATGTATAATTGGCTTGGTTTTGTTTGCGTTTTGACTAAGAAACCAGGAATATATGTTCTTATGTGTATATGTGTTCAGATTTATGTGTTTTATACATATCTAGGTGTTCGAAATCTTTGGAAAGTTCAAGCTGAAGAGTTGAGATTGAAAGCAGCTAAGGTGAGTTTCTAGACCCCGTACTTTTATTTGTTTTTAAAAGATTTTAGGGATGAAAATGCATGTAAAACACTTTTGAAACTTTTGTATGTATGACCGTATGTATTTATGCTAGTATGTTGATGTTTTATGGTTGTGGCATACTAAGTTAAGACTTAGAATTGTATTGAGAAGCTTAGAACATGTTATGGTTGTATATAGGACAGAAAAATATGTTAGAAAAACATAAGTTAATGGTCATACGCCTAGACAAGGCCCATGAGCCTTTTAATTTGCCTTAGAAACATTTTAAGTAAGGTCATGCGCCCAAACAGTAGTCCCTCCACCTAGAAATGCATTAAAAATTTCTAAGTGAAAGCTGATGCACCTGAATAGTAGTTCATGCGCCTAAGTTTTAATGAAATACCTAAGTATAGGGTGATGCGCCTAAATAGTCCCCATGCGCCCAGAAGGCTCATGTGCCTAAGTGTTGAAACAATTAAGTGAGGCTCATGCGCCTGCATAGTGGAGAAATGCCCAAACAGTCCTCATGTGCACAAATAGTTCCCATGCGCCCAAACACTAAGAAAATTTTCTGAATTTTTGGGAAAAACAGAATTTTAGGGTTTGACCCTAGTTTGACTTATGGACTGTTTTGGCATATTTTAATCATGAATATGTAAGGGTCTATGAATAGAATATGCATCATGTTATGATGAATGCATGATATGCATATGTGTATGACGTGTTATCTTTTAATGATTTTCAAAACGTATAAATTATATTATAATATACGTTAAGTATTATGTTATGACTTTACGTAGTATGATGACCGAATGAATGAATGTAAAGTATAACGTAACGAAGTGAAAGATAACAAAGATGAAAAGTGAAATGTAATGAAAGAAAGAAAAGGCTTACAAGTAGAATGAAAGATGGAACACAACTCATGAGAGTTGTCAGCTCAACTGTGTGTTTCATAGTGTGTGATTTTGGCTAACCCATAAGGGTTCACACACAGGGGATCAGTCTTGGTGACTGATCCATTGTACGAAATAGGATCCTTGTCATTCGACCTCGAAATTAATAAGGCTTTGTGCCCGGGCTTTGTGCCAAATAGTTATGAGGCTTTGTACCCGGAATGGTGGCTTCAGGCCATGGGCGTTGTGCCAAATGGTTATGAGGTTTTGTGCCCGGAATGGTGGCTTCGGGCCACGAGGTGGGAAAAGCTTGACAGGATCTAGAATCGGTATGAAATGAGCGAAATGATAAAGTACGAAACGAGCGATTATGAAAGATAATGATAAAATACGAAACAAACGAATATGTGAGATAATGAATAAAGAATAAGGTTATGCCTTGTTGTATGTACGATGAATGATCACGTACGAAAGTAAAGAAAGTATTTTTATTAAAGGAGTATTTTCATATATGAGCCGTATAAAGTATTTTAATACTTTAAAACTAGATATCACTCAACAACGCTGACTTTTATGCATTTTCAGTTGGCAGGTAATGTTGTTGAGAATGGCACACAGGGAGGCTACTCGGCAGGCAAGACTGGCATCCATTCACACATAATATTATTGTTGTTTTGTAATGTAATTAACAAATGTTTGCTTTTGTAACTTAAACAATGTTGTATTACATAACAACAGTAATTATCAATGAAATGGATGGCTTTTGTTAAATTTTTTTCTATTGCTTATTTTATGAATTATATATTATATATGAAATGATGCGATGATTGTCCAACTGTGAGGTGCCGGGAACGGGGCCTTACAAGTTGGTATCAGAGCTAAACTTTAAGTGAATTGGGTAATATATTTTCAAAAACCTATTCTTAAAATGAGAATGGGACTAAGGAAAGGGATGTAAGCCCGAGTAGCTACGTGCCATCAGGTATTTCTTTACTTGAAGTTATTTGGAGTTAGGTGCGTGTGCTCTTTGATTATGTACTTATAGTAGATTTAGATACTGATGTAGTCAGGATAGGAAATGCTTGGGATGTGAAGAGTAAAGTAAGTGGCTAATCACAACTGGCCACGATAATTAGGGACTTACTATACTTAACATAAACTGAGCTATTCCTTGAATGACCGTGTTAGTGTTTGAATCTTATAGTGATTAGAGAATGGCTGGAGGTAGATCATCTAAGGCCTCTATGTTAGGACAGTGTACGTATGGAGTACTAACTGATTCAACATGAAACCAGATCAAATAGCATGGAATTCTATTTGATTGGTGATACAATCAGTGAGAACAACAACCTGATCGATCTAACGATTAAGCAACCGTTAAGAATGAGTTAAAACTGATCAGGAATGAACTTTGAAGTTGGATGGATGAACTAGGACGCTCTGGACGGCTAGGGTATGATTATATTCGAGGAGTTCCGTTTTTCCATAAATTATGTGGTATTTGTAGGTTTTCAGTATACAGTCGTACGACTGAGCCATTAGCATGGTTCAGTCGTGCGACTGAGTCATGTGTTTGATTCATAAGCATGACTGAAAGTTCAGTTGTGCGACTGAGTCAATCTTATGTCTTAGTCGTGTGACTGATCCTGTCACCTGGTCCAGTCATGCGACTGATCTATAAGTATGGTCCATTCGTGCGTCTGGTCCATGAGCATGGTCCATTAGCATGAATAACCACAAGGCTAAGTTGAACACATTTCTGAATCATTCTTGACTCAGAGCTATGCACAACAACCTCAAACCTATATATAATGTTCATTCATATGTGTAATAATAAATACTATAAGAATATGATATAAACAATAATAAATAAACATCCAAACACATATATCTCATTACATTGAGTTCTTGTATTACACATGTGTAAGAAATGAAAGACATAGACATTTAAGTACATAAACTAGGGACATCGTGTATCAACAAACTCCCCCTTGGACCTAGTTTACCCTATTGTCTAACACTCTTCACATGTTTTTGAAACTTCTTGCACTTCTACTCTTTGGTGACTCCAGCATGAATCTCAAATGCAAAACAGAGTCGTATGACGTGTTGGAACAGAAGAGCTTGTACAATGTCTTGTGTATCATAAAACAGTGGCCACTTGTATAAGGTATAGACATCTTCTGCCGACAAGTTAGTGAGCCACATTGGCTCGAATACCCTGATTGTCTCAATCTTCCCATCTCTGTTCAAAATAATAACTGCTTCGCCCGTCCTCCAATCATAATACCACCACTTGAAGTGAGGTGTGAAATCCTGTGGCATTTCCCTTAATGGAATCTTTGACATTGTCCTTGGAGGTCTCCACCTCAACACCACCATCCTTCTTCCAGAGATCGAGTCAACCTCTATGAAGAAACCTCCTCGGTTGTTGAGGTTTGAAGTTGACCCATATCATGTGGTATTCCTTCTTTAATGCCATCTCAAACCATCCTGACATTTTCCTCGGGTTGGTATATAACAGATCTAGGCATGCCAGTCTATTTAACTTGAATCCTAGGAGAGTCTTCAGATCATGTGGATATCTAAAGTACTCAATTTCTTTCTCCCTCTTTACTACATTGACATCTAAGTCCTCAAAATAAGCCCAGGTGATAATCTTGCCTGAACCTTCTGATGTCTCTTAACTTTGTACAACTTGGTGTAGGTGTTTTGCTTTGGAGGTTCTCTTAAAGCTTTCATCTCTTCTAAACATGCAGCCCATTCAGCTTTCTTTAGTTGCACATTAGCATCAGCAGCTTGGGCTTTACTTTTGGCCTCTTCTTTCTCAGTTGCTTTCTCATCGATCTTGTCAAATGCATCACTGATAAAAGTCTCACCCAAGTCTAGGATCACATTCCCATCAAAGTCAGTGTACTGAGGATAGTGATCAGACGTGACATCCTCAATCTCTATCTCATCCACTCCTTGCAGCTCCTCATCACTAACAACATCCACTTCAAGAGCATCTTTGACTATCTCATCCGGGTTTAGTCTGAACATCTCTGCGAGCTGTTCATCTGATAGATCTTGGATGATCTCCCCTTCTTCTAGAGTGTAACTCACAGATCGTCTAACAATCCTTTGCAAATCAAGAATCATTGTAAGTTGAGACTTGATTTGCTGAAGGGGAGTGACATCATATTCATCGACCTGTTGAGTTTCACCTGTTTGATAGAATAATCAACAAAGTACGCATTAATGAATAATCAAGACATTAAACATAAATTATCAGTGTTTATATTAATGTAGTACAAAGTTCAATATACAAAAAGTTTCAAACTACATAAACTTTCTCAATCATTACTTTTCTCTTGAACTTGAGGCTCATTAGCTTGAGGAGCCGAGGACGATGTTCCTTGATCCTGGTTCTTCTTAGTACGTCTCTCCCTCGCTGACTGAGTTGAGACTGGCGCGTTAGCATCACCTTCAGGTTTGTCCTCCTCATCATCGTCCTTCTTTTTTTCCTCTCCACTCTTACCAGCTTCCTCCTCATCACCTTCATCCTCTGATTCATCATCACTGGAATCGTCATCACCATCACCATCATCATCTCCATCTCCTTTTATCCTTAGAGGCTTCTCCTTCTTTCCTTTCAACCTTAATATTATCTTCTTATTCTTCTTCTCTAGATCTTCAATCTTCTTTGTGGATGCAAGAACAAGCTCATTCTTAGCTGTAAGGGAATGATGAGCTCGAACTAAACCCCGCTCGTGGGCTTCGTTCTTCTCTATGAGCTTGGCGATTTGCTTGCCCTGTTCTGCATTCACGGCCATCAACTATCTCATTTGGTTGTCCCTAAGAACATCTGTCGCCAACAGCTTGAGCACTAGACTGTTAAGGCTCGCTAGCTGTTCCTCTAACCCAACAGTGGGTAGAGTAGTGCCCTGTGGAGGTGGGATTTGTGTGGATGTTCCAGCTTGGGGAATGATTAGGGTGGTTGTAGATGTAATGTATATGGGTGTGGGTATAGCATTGGATTGTGGAGGTGTGGTTTTGGGTATTGAAGGCGAGGAAGATGTGGGTGTAAGTGTGGTGGTGGGTATGTCGGTGGTCATGGCTGTGATGGTGGTAGCGGCTGTGGTGGTTGTAGTAGCAGTAGTGGTGGAAGAACTTAATAAGATGATCTTTTGTCATGTGCTTTGCTCATAGTTTGGGTCATTCGCACACATTTGTAACTTTCTCTTTACTGTTCACCCCTTATTGGAAAATTATTGATTGTGCAGACCAGGGATAAGATGGGAACTCACAACCTGTTGAATGATTTAATTCGCGTGATTCACCAATGATATCTACTAATCTATGGTGTTGAATCTACCAACACATCATGTAATGAACTTGCAACCCCTAGATCTACTTTCTCTATATAACCACTGTAACAGACTAGCTTACTATCATTTTTCAACTTATTAGGCTTTGACTTCTCAGACTTATAATTTTTCTTTGACTTTCATATAACTTTGAAAAGCTAAAGTTCCTTTTGGTGTTCCAAACAATAAGATGCATGTGTACTATCATTTTCCATTGTACTGAATCAATTTCTTTGATTTGATTTCGTTGCTTTTTAGCTTACCTGCCTGCCCCCCTTTTTTTCTTTTTTTTAAGTACTAAATACTGAAACTTAAACATTCTCCCCCTAAAATTCTAGAACATAAAATCTTTTTGAGTTTTTGATATTTTTAAGATAGAAAATAAAATAAAAGAAAATAAATTTGATAGAAAAATCAAACTAAGAAACATACGGACGGACTATGAACGTGACTCCTCCGGAATCACATCCTCTTTCTTCTTTACGCCGTTAACCTCTAATAGATAATAAAATCTTGGCTTATCAAAAAATTTTGTATAGAGGTCGGCGCGTTGAAAATCCATGTTAATTTTAATTACATCTATTAAATGTTTTTTAAAACAATCACGTATGAAGTGATATTTAATGCCGATGTGTTTGGTTTTGGATGTTGTATCGGATTTTTAGTTACAGATATAACAGCAGAATTATCAACAAAGATAGAAGTGTTAGTAAATTGCAAACCGTAGTCCCGCATTTGCTATTGAGCCAGATGATTTGAGAAGAGTAACTTGCAGCAGCAACATATTTAGCTTCACATGTTGCAGCAGCAACAGACGTCTGCTTCTTACATTGCCAAGTGACTAACCGCCTTCCAAAAAATTGACACACCGCAGATGTCGACTTGTAGTTCATCTTGCATCCACCATAGTCTGAGTCACTATATGCTGTAAGTTCAAAGTCATCATCATAAGGATACCACAACCCGAGTATTGGAGTTCCCTTCAGATAATGAAAGATCCTCTTCACCCCAATCAGATGATTTACTTTTGGCTTTGACCGATATCAGGAACAGAGACACGTGGCATGCATGATATCAGGAAAAGAAGCTGTGAAATACATTAGAGATCTGATCATTCCATGATACATAGTGGCATTTACCAAATCCCCATTTTCATCAGGTGCCACATCGTGGTTTATGGCAAGAGGGGTACCAGCCATCATTACATTTTCCATATCAAATCGCTTCAAAATGTCCCCCACATATTTGGTCTGATGTAGAAAGATTCCATTTGGTGTCTGATCCACCTATAAACCTACAAAGAACTTTATCTCTCCCATGGCACTCATTTCAAATTCAGCTTTCATCACCGATTCAAATTCTTTACACAATGCTTTGTTTTTGGAACCGAAGATTATGTCATCCACATATATCTGAACCAGTAGTAAATCACCATCCTTTTCTCTGATGAATAATGTGAAGTCAATTACTCCCCTTCGAAAGCCATGTTTTAGCAAGTGTGTGGAGAGCTTCTCATACCAGGATCGAGGGGCTTGATGTAGCCCATACAAAGCCTTGTCCAATTTATAAACTCTGGCTCAATGATAAGGATCTTCGAAACCTTCTGGCTGACTGACGTATACTGTCTCACGGATTTCATCATGTAGAAATGCACTTTTCACATCCAGTTGATACACCTTGATCTTCATGTATGATGCGTAGTCTAGGAAGATCCTAATTGATTCCATCCTAGCCACTGGTGCAAGTACCTCATTGTAGTCCATGCCTTCAACTTGTCTGAACCCTTAAACTACTAACCGTTCCTTGTTTCTGATGATGACCCCCTGCTCATCTTTCTTGCAACGAAGAACCCATTTTGTGCCAATCACCTTTGCTCCCTTGGGTCTGTCCACTAGTGTCCAAACACCTATTTTTGTAAACTGCAGAAGTTCTTCTTGCATTGCATTTACCCATGCCTCATCTTTCAAGGCATCACTGACATACTTGAGCTCGACTTGAGAAACAAAACACTTATATGCCCCATCATGTATGTACCCCTTTTCCATCATTGCTTCATAGTCAGCTGTGTACAACTGATTTCTTGTCTGAACACCTGAGAGAAGATCCCCTATAATGTTGTTTGGGGGATGATTAACACTAATCCTTGTCACTGGAGTTGTAGGAACGACTACTTCATTATCAAGGTAAGGAATCACTATTTCATCTGTGACTGGTGTACTTTCGTCTGGACTGATAGATTCCTCATTGCTCATATTCTCATTTTCAATCTCCTCATCACCTGAGGAGTGCTCACTAACTTCTAGATCTTCCTCTAAAGCCCCAGAAGTACCATCGATTGGAGCAGTAGTGCTTGAGTCTAGATTAGGAGTGTTCAGAATGTCATACATCACTTGATCAGCCACCTCGTCATCAGAATAGACAGGAGGAAGATCGAAGGACTTGAAAAATCCATCATAGTCAAAGAAGAATGATGGACCTTTTCCAGTAAGTGGGGTGGTGTATCTTTGAACATCGATGTTGCACCACACTTCAACTTGACCAGTAGAGTTGTTATAAACCCGTTTGTCTGGTATATTGTATCCAAGGAAAATGGCTTCCTCAGCCATCTCACTAAACTTTCTGGTCTGAGTCTTCTTTCTCAACATGCAAGGAGTTCCAAATGGTTCTAAATACTCCAGATTTGGTTTACGCTTTTGGAGCAACTCATAACAAGTTTCACGATGACGTTTAACCACTAAGACCCGATTAAGTGTGTAGCATGCATTAGCCACTGCTTCGTTCCAGAATTGATTCGGCAGCTTTGAGTCTACCAACATTGTCATTGTAGTTTCAATCACGCTTCGATTTTTGCGTTCAGCAACTCCATTCATCTGTGGAGTGTAAGCAAAAGAGAATTGATGAACAATCCCTTTCTCTCGGCAGAATGCCTCCATCCACTGATTCTTGAATTCTGTCCTGCTGTCTGAACGTATATTCCTCACTTTCAGCTTATACAGAGACTCAAGAGTAGTAAGTAAATGTTTGAATGATTCAAACGTCTCTGACTTGGCTTTAAGAAACATAACCCAGGAAAATCGTGAGTAGTCATCAGTGACCACAAAACAGTACCAATCTCCTGTAATGCTTTTAGTACTGACAGGGCCAAACAGATCCATATGCAACAACTCCAGTGTAATCTCAATAGAGTGAACTTTCTTAGATTTGTGAGATTTCTTGGTCTGTTTCCCTTTCTTGCATACTATATAAAAATTTGGAAGCTGAAAGTTCTTGACCGTTACGCCTTCAACCAGTTCATTTTGAACCAAATGATTCATCTTCCTAGGATTAATATATCTCATTCTCCTATGCTAAGAAATAGAATCCCTCTCGGTGGCTTTGGACAGGAAACACTGAGCAGCAGAGTCAGTTGTTGAGGCTTTTGACATACCCAAGACATACAGATCGTTATATCTTGAAGCTGACATTAGAACTTTCTCCTCAGGGATAACATAATCCTTCTTCAGAATGTAGCATCTCTTATTATCGAATACAACTTTGAAGCCCTTGTCACAGATTTGAGAAACTGAGAGTAAATTGTTCTCCAGTTGTTGAACATAGTTGACTTTATCAAACTTCACTCTCTCATTTCCC
>BJCO01365091.1:0-15628 GCA_018326465.1 Flaveria floridana
CCTTGGAAGAAGATTTGGAGGTTCTAAAGGTATGTAAACAAACATAAAGAAATGATCATTTTTTCTAGCAGTTCTGGGATTTTTGCAAATTATATTGAACTCCTGAAAATTGCCATTTTAAATGTTTCTGTTTAGTTATGATGATGATCATCCATTAAACTAATTGCCAACATCACTGCACCAGAACATGAGCAACATGAATATGAATATTAAAAAGCCGATGAATTTATCATATTGACATTGTATCGTACAGAAATAGAATGAATGCATTCAAATACATTTTCCGTGATTACGGACATTCTTTTGCTTTAATTTTGTTAGGAATTTTTCATATCTGGTGGAGATGGACTTCCTCGTGGAGTTGTTGAAAATCAAGTTGCACGTGTTCGACAGGTTATAAAGCTGCAGGGCTATGAGGTTAGTTTTTTTAAAATACTTAAAAGGGAAATTTTGTATATATGCCTAAAAACCCCCATGGTATCGTATTTACCCATTCTATTATATATGTAATTCATTTTATTTATAACCATTACAGCACTCTCTTTCTCCTTACACTCCAAACTCTCATGTCCTAAGGCAAGTTTTAAGGGAAGGGTATAAATGCACTAATTTGAAAAGGACTAAATATGATATTGTACAAGTTTTGAGGGGATATATAAAAGCGCTACACTAACAGCCATGCATACAGTGTTAGATTTGTTCATATATATATGGTTATGGTGTAAAATGGGCGGATCATGTGTGTTGGCTAACAGGTCAATTGGTCAAAACACAATATTATAGCCTGACGTCCACATGTTTATTCACTAATGGTTGACCAAATGCAGACACGTGAGCTCATAGACGACCTAAAATCTGCAAATGCTTCAGACCGAACCAAGTTGGGCGCTGATACGAAAACACTCTTGAGAATATTGTGTCACAGGTGTGATTCCGAGGCATCTCAATTCCTAAAGAAACAATACAAAATCCCAAAATCTGCTGCTTAGGGTTTTCATCACGTGGAGTGCTTTCATCATCTGTTTATTATCATTTTTTTTTGTTTCTTTTTTTTTGGGTTAGAGGAAAAGAAATAGCTCATGGAGTAATTATACAACCAGAAAACTGCCTTTTTAATCTATTTCAAAAAACATTTGTGTTGTAAACTTGGAGGATGAATGGCGTTTTGTATTTACGGGTTTGGGTGAAAGGTGACTTATTTAGTATATGCTAAACAGATCAAGTTGGGTCACTTGTAAAAATGAACATGCATCTCATAACTTTCGAAAGTAACAGGAATATCATGTGGTCGCTTATGAATAAGTTTTTATATCTACAAACTAATACTGATAAAACTCATTGTTTGCAGAGAGAAAATGGTTGTGGAAAAACACAAGGTTAATTTTGTTTCTATACATGCATATGTCAACAGAACACCTCAAAGAATCAATATGAAATTGAAGAACGAATTCAATCTTCTACTAATTCGTTAGTATTTAACTAACATTAACAAACTAAGAAACAGATTAACACTATTAATCCCTCAACTACAGAACAAATATAAAACAGCCCCTGAACTAACAAACAATGTTTATTGGAGACTACATTATTAACAGCATAGGTCACCCAAGTGATAAATGTGTTATTTGTAAAGTAAAATATAGTTTAGAATAATATTTAAGTCAGTGTGTTTCTTTTACTAATCATCATAACCGTACGCGATACGTCATTCATAGTAATGCTATTGGTAGTCCAAGAAGGATGTAAAACTACTGGGTTGGGTCTAAGAAGATTGTCATGTAGTCTAACGTTTAGAGCAAATTGATTGATCAAGTTTGAATTTTATTTTCTGGCCTATCATAAACATATACACATCCTGAAGATCTTAATTATGTATCAACAGAGGGTTATAAGGGAGATAGACATCTGTCTTCTGAATTGTCAATGATGGAAGTCTTTTTTTAGTATATGAAAAAGTATGTTTTATGTTTAACCTAGTAGGTAAATATTGAGGGATAGTAGAAAATGTGATCGATTTGGTTATATAATTCATAATGGTCAAGTTGGAATTTTTTGTGCTTTTCCCATAATATTATTTTTATCCACCAGACGTGGGCACGAACCATGCACTCATCTTTGCTTTAATATTGTTTCTTCTACACAAGTTGCTTTAATTTTTTTTTTAACTCGAAATCAGCTTCCCATATGATACGCTATTTCATTTGATTTTTTAAGTTGTTTTTTTTATTAAATATTAACTTTATTTAGTTTTATGATATTTGATTTTTCTCAAATAATTTTTTAAAACATAATATTTTATAAAATTTCAAATACACCGTTATGACTTTTTATATTTTTATTCATGTTTCAATATAAATTTTACCGAGTCAAATAAAATATGACATACGTTCAAATCTTTTCACAACGACATAAAATATTTTATTTCAAATATACAGTTGTAAGTTGTGACGTGTGTATTACAAACTTTTTCGCGTCATAAACAGTCTGACAAAACAAATTTTATCATGTTTTGCAAGTTAGAGATTACGCGATTAACACAAATATCAAAAATGAAACCAACTTGTGTAAAAACTTTATCCATGGACCATTGTCTATGATTTCTATTATATGTTTTACACACCAAAACGAATAAATGATAAGTTTAACCTTCTAATTTTAATTATTTTAAAAAAGGTAAAAAAAAATAAATATTATATCTTTTATAAAACAAATTTAACATGTCATAAACAGATCAAAAATTGTCAGCCCGACAAACCCCCGGTTAAAACTTTAAAGGGGTGCATTTGCCATATAGAGAGATGTTGAAGGTATTATGTGCAACTTGTGGATGATAATTGATAAAGACAGGCAACGGCAGAATCACCACGAAATCTTCCATCGACATGCAGCCCTCAACTCCCAAACTTTTCAATAAACCCAACCAAAACGTTAATAATTAGGGTTTCTTAATCCCAAATTATCCCCTTTTTCTCAATACATGCCGACACTTGTACCACAAGTAGCAAAACGTACTTTATTCAACAATCGATCTCGCTATATACATATCTATATATAATCACAACAGCAATATATTCGAATTAATTCTTATATATTTGAGGATTTCTGATATTTTCATTCGAAGATCGTTTTCATCTCCATGAAGCAAAACACATCACGATGTTGTTATTTGTTAACTGTTGCTGATATGCAGTCATCCCAACGGTAATTACGCTTATACGTCTGTAGTTTGATTAGATTTTGGTAACAGTTGTTTGATTAATTTTCATGTATGATGATTGCAGATAGGAATGCAGAGGAATTGAATGTTTGTACATCTGTTTCTGTGTTTCCTTTGGTGAGGAAGAAATAAGAATGTCTGCGAGGAAAGAGAGAACGGATATTGTTCACCATGTGTCAGGTATTGACTTATTTTCTTCTTGTTTTGCAATTGTATGTGGTGAATGATGTTAGGATTATGCCTTTTTGTTAAGATCAAGTGTGTGATTGTCTCTAGGGTTTTTAGTGTTTTTAAGAGGGTCTATCGAAGGACGTAAATCTTTCTGAAAGTGATGCGATGTTTGTTAAGTTATTGAGAATCTCCATGTATGCTTTGGTTGATAGTTTGTGTACACTGTTCTCGATTTGTTTTAAAACATTGATTGATTTTGAGAAACTTCAATAACACTTACTCTATGAAGTATATTGATCCTGTCATTGTGGACTATCCAACTGTTCGATAGAACTAGAATCTGTTAAAGAAAAACATTATGGAACCCCTAACTCCAATGATCAGACTAAAAGATGAACCTATGACACATAAGATTTCTTTAATTTCAAATTTCATATTGTTTTGAGTATGCTGGTTGCAAATTATCTATGCACGTCTGGTTTTTTTCAATTCCACATTTTGCCTCAACCCTGGCTGTTTGATCTGTGGTTAATATCTTACTTTTGCAGGAGCTTCTCTAGGTGACCTCTTAAGTTTAGATGATGAAGAAATTTGTAGTGATGAGTTAGAGGAAAAGACACCTTCTTCAAGTAGGTTTAATTTAATTATTTTTTTATATTCATCTTAAAATTTCTGCACCTGTTGAATATTCTCTAGTTATATGACTTGCTTAGAACATGAATATTCTCTAGTTATATGACTTGCTTAGAAAGACTTACACACAGATGCACCCCTATCCACCTATGCCTCGGATCGGACACGAACCCACCACAATTGTTATGTGGGGCAACCTTAGAACCCCTAGGCCAAAATATACGTATTTAAATGTTTAAATAAAAGCCTAATAGTAACAGATACAGAGCTATTTATTAGGTAGGTTATGCACAAAATCTAATTTAATGCGTATAACCTACCATACTGTTTTATTCAAATATTTAGATTATTACCGTAAAATATTGTTTTTTGTAACCATAATTAAAGCATTAATCAAACTTACAAAAACTGGAGAAGAAAATATATTGTGGGTTGACCCTACCCGTCCTGGAGCATTTCAATAGACTTTTTTGAGCCGTCAACCAAATGCCCTCAAACATATGAACTTATGTAAATTATTTATGAAGTCTATACAAATCCTATTTATACTCTTTTTTTTTTTTGTAAATGGCATATCTTCTGCTTTAGAATAAACTCTACTTGTCAGATGTATAAGTGAGTTTGGTTGCAACGTGGCATTTCTCATCAGGTGCAAAAAAGAAGCTGGCAAGTTTCTTATCTGAATCTGGTAATGAGTTATGTGCAGATTGTGGATCACCTGATCCAAAATGGGTGTAAGTGCATTCATATATCCTAATTACCCACAACTCTGAATAATTTATTTTTGTATTTTGCTCAAGTTAATAAGATTTTCACCTTCTGGGTGTGACTAGATCTGCAAATCTTGGAGCATTTGTTTGTATCAAGTGTTCTGGAGTTCACAGAAGCCTTGGAGTGCATATATCAAAGGTTGAATAAACACTCATTGCTTCACTTACAATATTGATTCATAAACATATGCAGTTAGATAAAGTTTGCAACAAATGGCTGATTAAGAGAGACGTCAGGTTTTAGCAACACTAAGTTGCCAAAACTTCTAATATCAATTGACTGAAATTTACAGGAATACTAATAAGGTGATATTATATTAAAGTGCAAGCTCATTTGTGTAAAGTGTCAGATGGTTAACTTTTGTACGTGTCAGGTTGACCTGAGACACTTTTTATCCAGAAGTTTAAATCTTTGATAACGAAATTAGTGTAAAGTTATCTCGTTCAGTAACAGTCTAGTTTGTTCTAATTAAAAAAATAAAATAAAATAAAACTAAGAGGTATTATACATTAGAAATACACTTGGGCTACTTTTGATCTGTGTGACCCATTTTCCCAGTTTCCCTTTAATCTTTTTTGTTTTACCTGTGACATAAAACACAATTCAAATTTATAAGTTAATGAGTTGAAGTTTCCATCTCTTATATTATTAACCTTCTCAACTTGTTGATGCAGATATTATCAGTGAACCTGGATGAGTGGACAGAGGAAGATGTTGATAATGTGATAAAACTTGGTGGAAATGCCGCAGTAAATTCGAAATATGAAGACAGCATTCCAAACAACCATAGAAAACCACAACCAGATTCTTCCATAGACGAGCGTACTGATTTTATCAAGTAAAGGAAGAACTAACTAGTGTTAAGGTGGCAAAATGGAAAGGCTGGATAACGGGTCAAACGAGTAGTTTTTAACTACATGTTGCATTGATCTCTAACACTTTTTTGCTCTTTTTTTTAAATAGAAGTAATTGAACTTTTTAATATGATGACAAAAACTATATTATTAATACAATAATAATCCAATCTATAAACAACACAATTTTGAGTATGCATTTAAAATTGCGCTTTGGTCAACTTTCAACCCATTTGACCCATTAGGGGATTATTACTCAAATTGACTCATTAATTACTCATAAGTAAATGGGTCAAATTTGCCACATTTGACTACAATTTTGATAATAAAACTTGTAAAACTTTTTGTACATATTTTTCTTAAATGTATTAATAATGCTCAGGAGAAAATATGTAATGCAACAATTTATGAACACTGAAGAGCAACTGTCTTGCCCCTTCATTCCTGGAGCCCTCAACTGCAATTCAACAGGATTGAATTCTGTAGTGGAAAAGAAATATTTAAACAGTATGCGCATGCATAATTTTAGTCAAGCGTTTCTCAACACCAGAAAAAGAAAAGATGCTGAACAGAAGCCTGCAAAGAAAAGTAGTTCAACGGTAATTACTAGTGTTCCAAATATGGTTACTAGAGTTATTTTTCTCATAAAAAACTGATTTTATGAACAAAATAACAAGCACTAAAAATACACATTGGAAAATGTTTGACTCATTTGATTCGTTTCCTTTTCAATTACTTTTTCTAATTGTACCCATTTGACCTTTAGAGATAAACATAATCCGGATTTACCCATTCATAAGTAAATAGGTTGACCTTGAGATCTCTAGTCGTTTAATAACCTCTCAGAATTCAAAATAATATCTTGATGAAACGAGTCATTTTCGCAGTTGTGGCTTCTAAATCAACAATTCTGACCACCAGAAAGTTTATTATGTACTACTGCATATTGAAACTTTATCTCGAACTTATTTGTCTGATGGCAAATATATTGTTTATAGGCAGGCATGGTGGAATTTGTTGGTATGATAAAAGTCAATGTGGTCAGCGGCAAAGATCTTGTTATCAGAGATGTGAGGAGTAGTGATCCTTATGTTATGCTCTCATTAGGAAACCAAGTAAGACTGAAACATTAAAAAAAATATATTCGGTGTCTTTTGAGGGGGAATATTAATAGGGAAAATTGATGATGTAAAAGTGACAAGATCGTATCTTTTGGCTGCAGTCAGTAAAGACACGAGTTATAAAAAACAATCTCAATCCCGTCTGGAATGAAAAGCTAATGTTATCAATTCCTCATGATATTCCACTATTGAAAGTGGTAAGTCAAAATATTTTTTAATTTGTACTTTTTAATGTTATTCAAGGATAAACAGGTCAACAAGGATGATATGCTTATTGGTGGCAAAATGAGTGTTTTGGGTCACATGACGGGTCGGGCTGTATGGACCTGCCAACATTGTTTTTGCTTTTTCTAACATTATAAATAATAAAATGATTAGAAAAAATAATAGTAAATAAGGACCAAACTGGATTAAAATAGCTAAAAAGTTTTTTGAAGTTATGCAGAATGTTTTTGACAAGGATAAGTTTTCAACCGATGATTTTATGGGTGAGGCTGAGATTGATATCCGACCCTTGGTTTCTGCTGCTAGAGCTCTAGAGAACGGTAATGCCAACGGGCCATCAAAACAAATTGAAAGGATGGATGAAAAAAAAGACGAAAATACCCTTGTCAGTAGCAGCATAATCACATTGACAGACGGGAAGGCGAAGCAAGACATTGCTCTAAAATTGCAAAATGTTGAGAGCGGTGAGCTACAGATGGAGATTGAATGTGTGGCTCTAACCCAATAGCATGAAAACAGTTTGCGATGTGCAGTTCTTACTGAAGGGTGTAGCTTTCAAAACTGCTGAATCATTCGGTTGATTATGATACTTGTGTTTGTAATCTTCATGTGCGTGTAGGACATTTTTTGGGCCATTTTCATGAACTGTGTAAACTGATTTGGTCATAATATTTGAGAAACCAAAAGAAAGTTGACTCTGATACAAATACATCATATAGTTGTTATAGATGTAACAAGATAGATGTGTCAAGTAATGGGTCAAAAGAAGTCTCTTTTTGTCTAGCGTCACAAAATTCCTTGCAAATGCTTCAATCCCCATGAAAATGACTGTGTTTAATCCAAACTCAGTGTTGTTTAACTTGTTGTATACCAAGCCCAGATACTATCAACAATTTCTTTTATAATGCTAGTCAACAAACTGATACATTGTTTTCCTTATACATAGGACACACAAAATAACGGATTTTGATATAAATACATACTGCTGTGCTAAAGACTACTTATAACCTAACTGACAACTTAATTCAACAAAACTGTTCTATATGATGTCTACTATTTAATCCACAACCTCCATTACACAAACCTTGTCAAAAGAACAACCTTCTAAACAAGTATAAATTGAAGAACGAAACTCGTAAGAGTTATGTGATGAGGGTGTTATGTCAACCCACGCTTTGTCAACCATCTGCACGTGCGGGTTTGACCTCAACACAACATCAAAAGTCGACTTGTTGACCCGCTTAGTCAACTGTGTCACCAAATTCATGTGAAAAACTAGATAGAAATCATTATCAACACCATCCATTCCATTAAAGGTTTTTATTCCAACATGAGTTTCACTCGAATCCACCAAACCAAGCAGATTCTCCCCACCAGCATGTCTCTGATCAGCGCTAGAAATCTGCAAAACAATGGATTTTTTTTTTTGAAAAAAGCATGTCTGGATAAAATGATGTGTTTGCGAACAACATTAGGAGTGTTTTACGTGCATTTTAATATTTATTGGAATTATGTGATTTTACATAATCGGAATCAGATAATCAGTCATAATAAAAACATACTGTAGAAGATGATGTTTGGATGTGCTTTTGTCAGTGCAAGTTCTAACAATAAGTTAACAGTTGTTCTGAGTGTTTGGCAAATTCTGAATGTTTTTTAAAAGTTGATAAATAAAATGACCAAAAAAGCCTCTAAGGTTAGGATTAAAAAAGGAGTGATTTAAGTAATTTTATTCTCTCACTTGAAAATCAAACTTGTTGCAGTTAGAATGAATTTGATCACCCAAAATTGATCCGACCCTCAAAATAGTCAAATAACCAGAAGCAAAATATTTTCGTCCAAACATTAGAAATTGATTATCACAACTACAAGCCTCAAATCAGATCATTATCCAAACACCTCCTAGTATGTGATTAATAAACAGTTTCTTTTGAAAATGAAAAGAACCATAAAAGTTGTTTAACTCTGCACACAAACCATCGGCCATCATTAAGTTTATTTAATTAAGATACTCTATTAAAATGAGTAGAAAAAAGAAAAAAAACTGAAGTGTGAAAGTTAAGAAAAACATGAAAGCTTGAGGATCAAGAAAAATGGTATTTTTGCATGTATACGTTCATTTGAAATGCATCTTACCTCAATATACTCAACGCCCATTGCTGCAAGAGACTCTAGAATATTGAGGGATGAAAGTAAATTAATTACACCACCAGATCCAACTTGTGCTTGGAGTATTTCCCATGGTGATTTCATCAAGATTTTGTATTTTTTATGTTCTCCAGGTGAAGAATTTACAACTGGTAATTTTTCTTCTTCTAAAATCCAAACCTATAAAACACATTGAACAATTTCAGGCTTTAAGAAGTTGTACCATATAAGTTACTGTCGAATAAGTTGCAACAAGCTTTAAAGATAAAACAGACTTGCAACTATATTTCAACAATTCAACTGAAGAAAATCACAGCATCTCTCTCTCTATCTACATATCTATCCATCTCTCCCTAACATACAATTTGTGTGTGTATGCAAGAGAAAGTAAAATGTTGACATACTTAACAAAAAAGGATAGGAATGTAGAAAAAAATAGAAATAAATAGAGAAGAATTATGAAACCTTTTCAGGGTCAAAGCCAAAATCATCATTGTTTGCCATCAAGTCTTGTAAAGTGTCGATTGTGTCCTCAGGACAAATCAGAATCAAAGGTGTGGTTTGACGGTATTCCATCTGCATGTTCATCAAATTTCGGTCATTAGATACAGGCATACATCAGAATATGGCTTTACAAAAAACTAAAAAGTAATATCCCCTTTGTTCACAAATATCATGTCGATATTTCAAAGTCAAACAGTTAGTTTCCAAATACAGGATTCTTGCGGATTATTATACAAAAGTACAAACCAAAGCAAAAAAGATCAAAAAACATATGTGTAATAATCAGCCTTATGGGCTCTTTCTATCTTTCTTAGTTTCAAAATAAAGTAAAACAAAGAACATTTTGACTTTCTAGGTCAACTGGAATTAAATCAAAACTGATGTGGACATTCTGAGAGGCATTACGCCAGAATATTTCTATTGGGAATATGCTGTAATTTCAATTGTGCTTGTCCACTTCGAAAATTTTAACATAGCTGAAAAAAAAAGTATGTGTTGACCTAAAAAATCAACTTTCCCAGTCCAACTTAAGATGGACTTAAAGTCTAAGTAGCAGACTTCAGTAGCTATGTTTGTGTATTACCTCATCTAATCTTTGGATGAGACTATCTATCCCTTCAGTGTCAGAAGTTTTCTGCATATTTGTGCCGTCAACAACCAAAATAGTTGCAACTTTGCCACTGGATATCAGAGCACTACGCCTCTCTGCTATCTTGGAGCTTGTGGGCTCCCCATCTTCACTAACAAGACAACCCTTTGACACCTTAAAAATATCTCTTCTTTTTTCGGTCTCATAAGCTGCTAAGAACTCAGACAACTGCCATCTGGCATCAAAAGGACACAAAAAATTAAAGAAGTGATTGTATTAGATAATAATTTTCAATAAAGGTTTTCCCATAAAACTCGTTATGTAAAAAAGCCGAGATTGGTATGTGACAGCTGTCATTTTAAGCAAATTTATTGGTTCCTTGTATCTGACATTTTACCAAAAGGAGAAAGGATCAAGTGTTAGCAAATAATAGCACAAATTTCAATTACTTGCCTACAACTACTTCAGCCCTATGAAATGCATCATTAACTGTTAAGACAAGTAGGTTTGGAGGTCTTGGGTTCAAGGCCCACATGAGTAAAGAAATTTGCCATTCAAAAAAAATGTTTTAAGGCAGATAAAAGCAACGCTTATGTGGCCCACCTACATAGAAATTATTATGCCAATGACATGAAACATGCTTTTACCTATTGCATTTACTCAAGACACTAATTTACGTTCCACAAAAGTTCTCCTTAGGGCACTAGGAATGCCTCAAAAAGTACCATGAAGTACCCTAAAGCCCACCCAACCACAGTCAGTCACCTCATTTTTATCCTAAAGTACCCTAGAGTACCCTAGAGAAGGAGGGCACTCCTTTCTCAACCCACAACTACCCTAAGGGACATTTGTCTTCAATTTATTGATTTATGGTTCATGCAACAAGAAGGGTTTAGCAGGTTGCATAGTGGGTTAGGCAATGAAGATAAACCCGATGATGCTACCCATGACACTTCGGGTGGTGTGCCCTCACTACCCATGTCTACCCAAGCTCAGTACCCATGAGTGCTCCAAGTGGCCTCACTACCCATGTCTACCCACTCAAATACTTAGCACTTTTTCATGTCAGAAAATCAGGGTAAAAAATAAATATTTGAAATCATAAAAGAAAAAAGACCACCTCTCAGAAGGTATCTCAATAGTCTGTAATGCTACTTGAAGCAGTTGGGAGTTAACATCTACAATTTGATCCGCTAGTAGGCTCCTTTGGGCTTTCTCCCCATATCTAAGCCCATCAAAAACATGCTTCTGCTCCATTTCACACAGTTTCTTCTTTGCTGCTATAAGTTGTTTTTGGAACTTTTTCCTCTCTTTCCACTCCTGAAACACTTAATGTACTGTAAGCGGTAATTCCAAATTAAAGTTTCTGTAAAAGCATACACATGAATAAAGTCTACACGCTTCTGACAAAGAATTTTATTATTTATTTTTTTGCTTAAAAAAGACTATAAATCATATAGTTATAGTGGTTTGGTCAATTTAGCCAAAATGCTTTATCCATGTAGGGGTCTTGATCCTCACATTATTCTTTTGGATGGTTCATCAAATTTTGCATACCTGTATATGCTAAAGTCAAATAAAGCACATATGAACGGGGAGAGAAAGAATTAGACTTCAACTTTTGGGGCCAAAATGAGCTACCATTGAACTTCAAAGCCATACCGATTCTCTAAATTTCTAAAAGATTGCATTTACAACATTAAACTTCTATAAAGATATGAGGAAACTAATCACAGTCAATCTGAGGAATCCCAAAATCGATACTATTTCCAATTTCAAAGATAAAAAACAACATGAAAAGCAAAAGAAAGATAGAAAAGTAGCAAAAGATAGTTTGACTCACAAGCTGCCGACGTTCTTTCTTTGACCTCTCATCCGTGCGTACATTTAACTCAAGGAGCCCTTTAGGAGGTGTAATTATCATTTCTCTTTTACTTAAATCAACATGAGGAACAATCGCTTCAACAAATGGGATCCACACAAGGGGTGCTTCTGATTTCAGGTTTCCATTTTTGTCTATCATCTCTAAAGATGAATCAAGCTTAACTTGTAAGAGATCACTCCCTCCAACATCAAAAACATTTACAACATTTCCCACTGGTTCGCCAGTTTCCTGAAATAAAAATTAACATCAGATAATTCTATAAACACAAAAATTCAGAAATCATCTTACAGTAATATACAGAATTAACTTGATACTATGCTTTGAGCCTTTCATAAACCCATATGCGCACTTCTGTATAAAAGATATTACTTCTGTTTTCTGAATATAACAGTGTTTCCGGTTATGCTTAGTTTTAGGTTTAAATTGCCATATGCATGTCATGGTCGCTAAAAATAGATTGATGATATCTGTCTTGATATTGATATAGATGAACAAGGTTCCTTTGTTGTCTTAACTGAAAGGACTTTACACATTTGACAAATAGTCAACCAATTTTCATAATATAATATCCAATTCACCACAACTTTAACTATGAAGTGGTGGACGGAAAAATTGAGAGCGAAGGAAAATGATACTTTTTTTTACCTTAACATGTCCTCTTATGCACTGAGATACATAGAATATACACAATAAAACATAGAAATCATTCTCTATGAGGGTAACTCAATTTGAATCATAGAATAAACATCAGATGATAGACTCATAAAACAAATACCTTATGAATAACCCTCATGCCAACAAGATCACGGGCATAGAAATCACCTTCCTCCAACTCTGGTCTATCTTCATCTAATACAAGTATAGTTGACCCGACAAGCTGCTGAGCCTAAAGATATGCAGAAATTAGAAGAAATTTGGTGGTTATGACTTATGATCAACAACCAGTTCGATGACCAGTTGTCAACATTACTTACGACTCTAGTAAGTTGCGTTATTTTTTCTCAAGTAATGTAAAAAAAATTCATTATTTGCTCGCTTATGATAATACCTTAACTTCACATTTCTTTTGAAGCAATACAGTGAGCATACCTGCTCTACTTTGTCAACATTGTTGAATTTAACTATCCAACTCTTTTGTCCATGGTGACCTCTTCCCTCCAACAATTCAACTTCTTGAATTATATCTCTACCTAACAACTGTTGCTTCAACCATCTTCTTCCCGGCTACATAAAACATAAAATCTACTAAGAAACATAATAAAAAGATAGAACCAAAGTAAGAACTAATACTGGCTTTATTACAAAACTAGAGTCCCCGTCTAAAATTTCTAAGAAACATAATAAAAAGATAGATAGAACCAAAGTAAGAACTAATACTGGCTTTATTAAAAAACGAGAGTCCCGTCTAAAATTTCTGAGTGTGAAAAGTAACTTTTTGATATCAGGACATCAGGTTGAGTAATTGATATTTCAAAAACCACAATACTTGGCTTTTAGTTCCATCATTTTGCCGTATGTTCCACCTAGTCATGATTAGTGGCAAAACTTTGCGGTCCAGTTGGTATGCACTTTCACACCCACCAAAAGATTGTTTTCTTTTGTAGTAAAAATAATTTTCAAAATTGTGCATACTCGATTTTAAGCTTTGGGTCCACCATTATCAGAATAGCTCATTCTTGTATATTCTAGTTTGTTTTTTGGCCTTTTATGCAGGAACTACGGTTTCTTTGAACCCAAAAGCCAAATATGGTGATCAAACCATCCAATTACTGACATCATAATCACTAAAAGTTGTAGTAGTTATAGAATCATATAATAGCTAAAGTGAACCAAAGAAAATGGCTTGATTACCACAGAAAAGGAATGTTTCTAATAATTCATACTTACTGACTTACAATACGGACACTGAATTTGAATGTAAATGAGTACGAGTTACATAAAAAGGAAATTATTCTAGTCATATAAAACTGGAATATCAGACTTGTACCTCTGAAAATCTCAGTTCTGGAAAATCTGTGTTAGGCTTCACCCGAACCTCTCCTTGCAGTCCATGAACACTAGATATGTACCCAATCTCAACAAATTGGGACTCGGTCTCCCTAACTTCGACAGTCTCTTGAGTAGCTGAAAATATTCATTCCAGGTATTCATTTAAAGACTCTAAATTCAAACTAATATCCATTTAGCATTGTGAAAAAGTAATATGATCTACAGCCACTTCCAATTGCTAGCTATGGATGATTTAAAGCCAACCCGTTTTCAACAGTTCACCTAATGAAGCATAGAGATATATCCATAGTGCTCTTTATTGATATAACCAGTAAATGAACATTTCATCTTTTAATTGCTTAGTCTTTTTCACATTATCAAATCATTCTCTTACTTTTTTGAGGTTCATAGATCCTTTTTTATCATTTGTAGAAATCATAGAACTATTAATGATATTAGTTCATAATACATGATCCATGTGATTTCAAGTGGTTCAGTTCCTTAACTTATCCATGAGCTATAAAACGCTCCAAAAAATCAACCAATACCAACTCCAATCCTCCAAATTTTACTCGTACTAGAATCACTACATACACCTAATCCTTCTACGATATCTGACGAAAATCCCTAAATCTCCAAAACCAATCGATAAAATCTCGAAAATTCAATCAAATTACACATAACAAATAGAATAAAACCATCAAACTAAACCTCCTGCCATCAATTGAATCACAATTATACAGAATTTACCAGCAGCGTGCATAGAAGATACGCGAATTGTGTGAAGCTTCGTGATAGAAGTTAGCGTTCGTTGAGTGAAACATTTGGAGTTTCTGAAAGGGGATAAGAGTTTCACAGGGGAATATACCAGCGGAAATGATGTAGAAAGAGATGTAGAAACACATCGAAGAGCAAAACCCTCCATTAATGGCTTCTTAGCCCACTGCTTACAGATAGATGTATAACTGATAACAAGAAGAACAAAGAAGATTAGCTTTTTTTTGTTTTTTTTCTCTCATATGATTTTTTTGGTGTGGTGTGTGTTATTTTTGCCTATAATAGTTTATCTATTAATGTCTAGTGTCTTGTTATAATAGCGGTTTTGATAAAACTTTTGAGTTAAACGGTTATTTATGGTTTTAAGAAACATGACCGGGTGAGTTTGTTAGCTGGGTCCGGTATGTTCAAACAATTTGGTTTTAACGGTTTTTATAATACAAACACTCGTATACCCGTCAAAACACGTGTTAATGGTTACAAACAGTTATTTGTCACGCCGTTAAACACGACATCTTTATCTATCGTCATTGTCTGTCGATAATTGATGCTAACTATTACTGTTAACACAACTTGCATAATCAAGAGGCGACCACCTACACCCGACGAAACCCTCACAGACCTTGTCTCCTTCCTTATAAACCTGAGCAAGGGTAAAAACGAAAAATACAAAAGCTTTGTGGCCAAAATAAGATTATAGCATACCTGCTATTCATTTCACTTCCAAATTTAATATTATGTAAA